>JAJMCY010000419.1:0-13188 GCA_030565755.1 Ascobotryozyma cognata | reverse complement strand
AGGTTCTTTAAATGATAAAAAAAAAAAAAAAAAAAAAGTCTAACATAGTTTAGTTTTCTGGGGAAATTACAACGAGTTGCCTAGGCAACTCGTTGGATTTCTTATTAACTACGTATTAGCTTATTATAATAATTAATTAATGAATTTCTTGGTCTTCCAAATAACTCAAATTATTGAGCTCAGGTAAGAAATTAAAAAGGAAGATAAGAAGGGGGAGTCATAGAAGAGGGAATAAACTCGATTATTGTAATATTTCTAAATTTATAGTAAGAGAATCAAATACGTATATATATATAAAGTACTTTAAAGCATAAAAATAGGATTAATTTATATTCTTTTTCAGATGAATTTGGGTCTATATATGAAACGTATTTATCAATGAAAATTTAAATAGTTTATGATATGTAGTGAGAATATACACATTAGACATCTGATAGATATAAATATCTGAAAATTATAAAAATTATTTTTATATAGAATTGAAATATTTCAAACTGCCAAATATTGAATCCAAGTATATACCCATACTATTATATACATACTTGGATAGGTATAAAATTACATGTAGTTAAAATAACAAAGAAAAATCAAAGTCTTGTATTACTATATTAATCGTATTAATTGCAACTACAATGATTTTAACTCAGCAAAATAACTAGTGATTATCAAAGAGTGTAAATCAATTTTATAAGCATATCCTTAATTATTACATAGTAAACATTTTTTAATATAGAACAAAATTTATACGCATTGGTGTTCTGCAAAATTGTTAAATATATGTCGATTTTGCATTTGTCGGGTCGAACCGAAAAAAAACCTCTTCTCTTCTCGTTCTGTGGTTGTTTCCAGATTTGAATCAACAAATACAAAAAGACAAATACGACAATTTTGTAGAACACGATGAGTATCCCCAATGGAAATGTTCAGTTTACATTGTGACAAGATTTACTACACATAGAAATTGAAAAGTACAAATATTGTAGCTTTTAAAAACCGATTCTTTATAAAAATTGTGGATCACGTGACATGTTACATAGGTTTTACCCCTTTTTTTTTTTTTTTCTTTTTTTTTTTTTTTTTTTTTTTTTTTTTTTTTTTTTTTTTTTTTTTTTAATTAAATAATTTAAAATTAATAATTTTTTTTTATTTTAAAAAAAAAAAAAAAAAGTATTTGGCAGAAATTTTTATTTCTGGCATAAAATTCAGATTATATTGGTCTAATTAAGGAGAAAAAAGTTATTATTTACAGGTACACTTTTTTGAAAGTGTTTGGAGGTTTTTTTTTTTTTTTTTCTGTTATTTTTAGCTTTTTAAATGAGATTGTATCGGTCTTTATTCGCTAGAACTGGCCGAGCGCCGTCTCCATCTCAAAACCCCGGTTTAATTGGAAAACGTCCGGTTGGATTGTGAGTGCTTGCTTATTTATTATATAATTTTATTGTGTATTATTATGAAATATTCTAATATTTATTCAGATTTGATCCCTCACCATATTATGATAAAAGAAACTGGACAATGTCTGAATCTATGAGAAGGGCACGGGCACCTTTTTTTTGGAAAAATATTCTTGTCGGAGGAATACTTTCTAGTATAGTTGCTGGTATTTGTAAGTTATATTATATGAATTGTATTTTTACAAAATTTATTATAAGTTAGTCGCATACTAATTAATTAACAGACCTTTATTCTATTCGAGTTTCGAAACCAGATGACTTAAGTGATATTCCTATTCCTCCACTTGATGAAGAAACAATTAAAAGATTAAAAGAAGAAGAGGCAGCTGGAATGTTTGATAAATCAAATAAAACTAATAAGTGATAATTATGATTTATTTATTTATATTTTGATTAATATCTTTATTTATTTGTTTATATTGTTTTAAATGTGCATAGTTTGTAGTATTTAATTTATCCTTTTTCTATTTTATTTATATTGTACTTTCTAACCTATATAATATATACTATCTTTATAAACAAACATGTTAGTGGTCTTTGAAGAGATAAGAAACAAAAAATATGAATTCATATTAAAATAAAATAAAACTGACAATCAATTAATCAATATTCTGCATATTTATCATATATATCACTGTGAAGAACCTCTTTATAATCATTTTCTAAAAGTGCGAGATTTTCTCTGGCTTCAGTAAACTCGCTTTCTTCCATTCCCTCACCAACATACCAATGTACAAAAGCTCTTTTAGAAAACATTAAGTCGAATTTTTTATTTAAATTTGACCAAGTATTTGAAATTGCGCTAGAGTTTGAAATCATCGTACAACTTTTCGGAGGAGATGCAAATTTACTTGTGAAAGAAACTGAAGGGATACGTTTACTTATTCCTAATTTAAACCCAGTTGGACACCAATTGACGAAGTTCACAGTACTTTTACATTTTATATGCTGAATTGCAGAATTGCATTCTGAAACAGTTATATCACCTCTGTATAATAAAACTATTGCCATATAATAAGCATTTTCTGGGTTACATAAGATAGTTTGATTTTGAGGATTAAAACATTGCATTGTTATTTCGTTTGGGTTATAGTTATTATGTAAAATATTTGATTTTGATATTATTGGTGAATAGGATATTATAGGATAATGGATTCTAGGATAAGGAACAAGATTTGTTTGGTAATCAGAAAAGTCGACATTAAGTGTAGATTTAAATCTCATAGATGTTGTAAATGTTGATAATGCTTGCGAAATTATGTTATTTAAATCATTATAATTTGGTTGAGAAATTTGTAAACTTTTTTGACACATATTATATAGAGGTTGATTTTCTAATAGAAAAGTACAGTCTGTACATTCTATTGATGTGTCTATTGATAAAAGTGCATTATAAGGTTCTAATACAGATGTTGATAATGAGGGTGAAGGTTGAATTGCGAAATCGAATTGTGATTTTTTAGTAAATTCTTGGGATAAATTTTCTAAAATATTAGAGCCTAAACCAGAACCAGTACCTCCACCTAAAGAACGATGTATTATAAAACCTTGTAATTGATCACAAGATTCGACTAATTTTCTAGTCTTTTCTATTGTTGTATTAAATATATTTTTTCCAACCGTGCAACGTCCTCTAGAAAAATTATTGCTTGCATCTTGATTTGAATTTATTAAATAATTGCTATTAAAGTATGAAGAGAGATTTGAATTTTTTATTTCATGTATGGTATCTGGATCTGTATCTACAAAGAGAGCTCTTGGGATGTATTTCCCTGAACACGACTGTTGATAGAAGGTGTTTAGGTTGCTGTTTTTGGTATTGCTATTCGGTAATCCATTTAGATCTAAATTGTGCTCCTGTGCATGAAGTTCCCATAGGGCACTTCCTATTTGGGTTCCGGCATGTCCTACATGGATTTGTATCACTTCCCCTTGCATGTTTTTTTATTGATATTGATATTGATATTGATATTGATATTGATATTGATATTGTTATTGTTATTTTTATTATGTTATTATTGTTATTTCTTGTTATTTATTATTATTATTTATTATTATTAATTATTATTATTTATTGTTATTACTATCATTTGTTTATCATTATAAAGGAAATCTACTATTATTTACTGTGAAACATTACTTGATGAATACGTCACGCATTCAGGGTGCATTATAGACAATGAAGTTATCTAGGCCTATATTCATTCGTGTATTTATTTGTATGTGTAAATACTTTGAATACCTGTTTATATATTACTTTACTACTATAGATTGATATAGACTTATGAAATCTCTTCCAACTAGATAAAGTGTATAGTTCACAAGGTTATTCTATATTTCTTTTCTATATTTACTATTCATAGTATAATGTTTATAATATATTGTTTATGCTATCTATACTATTTACTGTTTACAACTATCTACTAAATATTATTTTTATTTAACTTTTTAATTCTCTAGTAGAACGTGAAATAAGTCAAGTAAAACAGGGTACTTTTATAAAAAAAAAAAAAAATCACGTAAAAAACCCAATATAATACAATTAAATGTTGGTGTTACTATGGCAACACTTATTTTATTGTAGTATATTTATTTTGATTTTAGTATACAATAGAATTAAAAAGCTTCCTTTTGAATAAATTAGACATAGTAAGTACCGGTATTTAATAAATACTACAGTATTTAATTTTTTGTTACAGTTTTTATTTTATTATTTATATAATTGTTTTATTTTTGTTATTTTTGTTAGTAATTTTACAGTTTTATATTTGTATATTATATTATATTATATTATTATATTATTATATTATAGTATATTATTATATTATTATATTATTATATACTATATTAAACTATTATATTATTATTATTATTATTATTATTTATTACTATTTATGTATATACAAATACAAATTGAATAAATTCAATTTGTATTAGTATTTATTATTTTTAGGTTTCCAATAGGATTTGTTTTTTTATTTTTCTTTTCTTTCTTTTAGTTTTTACCATGTGTCAAATTCAATATTTTGTATTTTTCATTTTTTACTTAGCATTTATTTGTTTTTAATAATAATTTTCTTTTTCTCATATGTCAAATTCAATATTTTGTATTTTATATTTTTTATATAGCATTTATTGTTTATTAATATTGTTTATTGATATTATTATTATTATTATTATTATTATTATTATTATTATTATTATTATTATTATTATTATTATTATTTATTTATTTATTTATTTATTGTTTATTTTAAGGAAAAGATAGCATTTATTTATTTATTTATTTATTTATTTATTATTTATTATTTATTATATATTATTTATTATATATTATATATTATATTATATTATATATATTTTTATTGTTATTATTATATTATATTATATTTATTATATTATATTATATAGTATTATTATAGTATTATTATATAGTATTATATGATATAGTATTATATTATATTATATTATATTTATTATATTATATTATATAGTATTATTATAGTATTATTATATAGTATTATATGATATAGTATTATATTATATTATATATTATTATATTATATATTATACTACATTAATTATCATATCCTTGCTAACTTTACAGACTTAAAGGCATTCGCTGCAGCCTTAGAAGCTGATGATCAAACTAAAGACTCTATAGAAAATAGCGAAAAAAATAGTCCAGAATTAAAAGCAGTTCAACAAAAAGTAGAACTTATAAGATCACATCATGATTGGACTCCAGTTCATGAGGTTTTAGAAAAAAAAAATGATTTTTCAAAATCTAGAAGAAGGTCCGCTACACCACAAGATGAAATTAGAGAAGGTAATATTTATTTACTTTTTTACCCTTTTCCCTTTTTAATTTTTTAATTTTTACATTTATTTATACTTATGTGCATTTATTTATACTTATTTATACTTATTTATACTTATTTACCTTATTCGCATTCATTCATTCATTCATTTATACTTACTTATGCACTCATTTATACTTCTTCTAATCATACAGGCTTAAGCTATACCCTATTCAGATGGCCAGTTCTTATTTGCGTGCTTTTATGGATATTTTTTTTAAGCTTTATATATTTCCTAATCAGACTTTATATATCCGCTTATGAACATTATCTAACCTGGGTTGGAAGAAGAAAAAAATTACGTCAGACAATGAGAAATTCAACCACATATTCACAATGGACTGCTGCAGCAAAAAAATTAGATGACTATCTTGGTTATACTTCTTGGAAAAAAAATCCAAAATTTTCTTCTTATGATTATAAAACTGTTCTTAGAACAACTGAAAAACTTCGTACTGCAAGATTATCAGAAGATGTCGAGTCTCTTGCAATTACTTTAGAAGCTTGTATAAAAAACAATTTTGCTGGAATAGAAAATCCAATCATGTATAGTAGATGTTATTATGGTACAAAAGATGCAATAAATGTATTTACAAATGAAATTGTTGAATCTTTAGACTTTTTATCTCGTACTGATTTATTATCTTCACAAGAAAAAATCCTTTATTTTAAAAATTTTTCAAAAAATTATGGTCGAACCGCTTTATGTTTAAGTGGTGGTGCTTCTTTTGCTTATTATCATTTTGGAATCGTAAAAGCTTTATTAGATCAAGATTTACTTCCAAATATAATAACAGGAACATCTGGAGGTGGTTTGGTAGCTGCATTAGCATGTACTAGAACAAATGAAGAATTATCACAATTATTAATACCAGAACTTGCAGATAAGATAACTGCTTGTTCTGAAAGTACAAAGGTATGCAAATTTAGTCAATAATTAATGATTTGTTTTTTACTTTAATGATTTATATTTATATTATTCTTTTAACGATTAAAAATTTTAATCCATTCATTCTAACCTTATTAGACCGTTTTAAAAAGATGGTGGGAAACAGGTGCAAGATATGATGCTGTTGAATGGGCAAAAAAAGCATCGTGGTTTACTTATGGAAATTTAACATTTAGAGAGGCTTATAAACGTACAGGAAAAATTTTAAACGTTTCAACTGTTCCAGCTGATCCACATTCTCCTGTCATTTTATGTAATTATGTAACTTCTCCTAACACTGTCATATGGAGTGCCTTATTAGCCTCAGCTGCTGTGCCTGGAATATTAAATCCTGTTGCTTTAATGATGAAAACTAAAAATGGGAATCTTATTCCATATAGTTTTGGAAATAAATGGAGGGATGGTAGTCTAAGGACGGATATTCCACTCCGCGAATTGAATACGGTATTTACTTTTTTTTTTTTTTTTTTTTTATTTTATTTGTTAACACAATTTATATTATTACCTACTAATAATAATTTAGTTTTTTAATGTCAACTTTTCAATAGTTTCTCAAGTTAATCCTCACGTTTCTCTTTTTTTTTTCTCTCCAAGAGGCGCTGTGGGAAGACCAGTATCAAGGAGGAAAGGAAAAGGTTGGCGTGGAGGATTTATAGGAAGTGCATTAGAACAATATATTAAACTGGATATAAATAAATGGTTGAAAGTTTCAAAAGGTATACAAAGAAACATTTTAAAGAAATATTATATGTTAAATTTTACTAACAAACACTTTTATATAATGTACAGATTTAGAACTTGTTCCTAGATTTTTTGGACAAGATTTATCATCAGTTTTCTTACAAAGATTTGAAGGGACAATTACTATTTGGCCAAAAACTCGGCTTTCTGATTTTTACTATATTCTTTCAGATCCCACACGAGAACGATTAGCAAGGATGCTTCGGGAGGGTGAGAGATGCTGTTACCCAAAAATATATTTTATTAGAAATCGAAAGCTGGTTGAAAATGCAATAAATTCTGGATTAACTTTATTGAAATCTGAAAGGAATAAACTTTCAGAAACAGAATTAGAAACTCATCATCGTAATATCTCTGAATCAAGGATAGATGACTTTCCTTCTGATCTAAGCGAGGCAGGATATAATAGTGATTGTTCATATATATCTAGAGTGCAGAATTTTAAAAGCGAGTCATATAATTCTAACTTCAATTCATATTCTGACTCTTCAGATTCAGATTATGACGAAGCTTAGATTTGAGCATGTTACGGGAGTTTATTTATTAGTTTATAGATGTGTTTATCGGCATGTTGGTTTTTTATTTTTTTTATTTATTTTTTTATTTATTTTGCATCTATTTTTCAGTTATTTTCTACTTAATTTCATCTGCATCATGATCATGGTTAAGGATCATTAATATAAAACAGTTTAGAACAAAAGAACATCACAGTAATATGCAAAGGTCATTAAAATACTATAAACGATATAAAACACCAAAAACTTTAAAAACTTTAAAAATTAATCCTTTTCATTCACATAACTTGATAAACTATCATGAAACCATTTAATATTTTCTTCCCGTTTCTTTTTACCAACCCATTCAGTTTTAGTGTTTATTGATGATGGTATAATTTTATTATTTTCTATATCTCTAATTTCTTTTCTCAATTCGACACCAATTATCTCTAAATTTGTAAAATATTTTTGAGTGTTATCTTTAAAATTCAATTTTGCATCTTCTATTGAAGTATTATCTAATGAATTTAAATTGGAAATTGCATCAGAAGCATGGTTTAATAATTTACAAATTCTCTATTCAGGTTAGATAAGTACAATGTAAATATAAAAATAGTATGAAATAGATAAAATAGATAAAATAGATAAAATAGATAAAATAATATAAAAATAGAACAAGTACCGTTTCTAACGCAGCTAAATTCTCTAAATGAGTTTTAACCTCAGAATTTGATAACGAAGATGAAGTTATTGTGTCAAGGATTTCTTTTTCTGACAATAATTTATCAGCAGGAGGAATAGAGCGATGTGAGGTATTTACAGATTCGTCACTTTCATTTGCTATGAGATTAGTATAAAATAAATATTCTAAGATTGTCAAAATAATTATTCACCTTCTTTTGGACTAATGGAAGCCATTTCTGCCATTTCTAGTAAGAGTTAATTAATTAATTAATTAGTTTATTTTAAAAATGTGAATATTCTAAGTTGGTGATTATTTAATTAAATTAAAGAATATAAAAATACTAGGTAATACACCGCAGGGTAAATAGTTATTTAGAGCCGGGTAAACAATTTATTAACAAGTAGTGAAAAACTTTGTAATACGAATCCTGATGACTTTAGGTTAAAGAGTACGGTGTAAGTTTAAAATGAAAAAAAAAAAGACTCAAAATAATGAATTTATCAGAATAATAAATTTTGTATCGATGATGTTTAATAAATGGGTTTTTTTTTTTTTTTTTTTTTTTTTTTTTTTTTTTTTTTTTTTTTTTTTTTTTGTTGTTGATTTTCTATTTCTGTTCCTATTTTGTGATTATAATCATAATTATAGTTATTAAACAGAATCGTTCCTGTTACTCAAACAACACAACATATTCTCGAGGGGAATGTCCAAATTGTAAAATATCCTTATTTTTTAATTCCACAAATCGACTTGTTTCGATATTTTTTCCGTTTAGGATTGTCCCATTGTCTGATTCCAGATCTATAATATAAGGTCTGCTAGTTAGTAGGCATCTTTGTAAATAATAAAATAAATAATAAATAAATAATAAATAAATAATAAATAAATAATAAATAAATAATAAATAAATAATAAATAAATAATAAATAAATAATAAATAAATAATAAATAAATAATAAATAAATAATAAATAAATAATAAATAAATAATAAATAAATAATAAATAAATAATAAATAAATAATAAATAAATAATAAATAAATAATAAATCGTAACATACTTAACAATAAATTTTTGCTCATAGTTTCCCGAGCTAACCAATCGGTATTGTAAAACAGCATGTTGTTTTGAACATGAATGGTCAATTAACACATCTGAAACCTATAATGTTAGAGACATAGATAAAATATCGTAAATTTAAATACACATTTAATGTAATGTAAAATTAAACAACAAATAAACTAACCGATTGTTCTGTTCCAAATAAGTAATATGGCTTTGAAGATAACTTTAAAGTTTTTATTATCTCTTCATCTTCAAAAACAAACATTGATAAGGAATTCTTATTCGGACTATGTGAATCTTTTGGTTCTACGTATTTTAAAAAAACGTTATTAACCGTATTACTTTCTTTGGCAAGTAGACCAGATCTTTCAAAAGATGGTTTATCGTTGACAAAGGTTGGTTTTTTTCTTGTTTCCTCTTTAAATCGACTTGAGTCAGTATGGAAATCATAGTCATCATTTTCATATTTGAGTTTATTTTCAAACCTACGATCTCCTCTTTCGTGTCGTCTGTCTCTTTGATCTCTATATCTTTTTTCTCTATGATCTCTTCTAAATTCATCAGTTAGCTTCCTCGTAGGCGAGCGAGACCGAGATCGTGACCGTGACCGTGACCGTGGCCGAGATCTATGTCTGTCTCTTCGTTGAGATTGTTTTTCTGAATCTTTAAAAAACTCATAATTCGAATCTGGATCTTCTTTTTTTACTTTTACTCCTTTGTAATTTCCAATACTTCTTCCATATTCATCTACTTCTTTTGTATTTACAGAGTTTAACTGTTTTCTCAAAAACCGATTTCTATTACCAGACATTATCTTTGTGGTTACAAATGTTTATTGATATTATTCTTTATTACTACTTATTACTATTTATTACTTGTTACTTTTCTGTTATAATTACAATTTACACATATACTACCAATTACTATCTAAGAAAGACTGTTTATATAAGACAATTATTCAAGATAGGTTAAGTTACAGTTTGGTTTTAATTATTATATTATTTTGTATTTATTTTTTCTGTTTTTGGTTGCTTTGTAGTTATTATTTCCGTTTTTGGTTATTTTAGACTTATTTTTTCTCTATGTGGTTATTTTGTGTATTTTGTATTTCTCTATTCGGATATTCTGGCTACTTTGGCTATTTTAAAATTCATCAGGGGCTTAAATAGCAGAGCAACCCATCGTCTTTAACTTGGAAACATATGGAAACCTATGGAAACCTATGGAAACCATATAATTATAAATTAAAAACCTGGAAACCCTACTGAAACTTAAACGTCAAAAACCTTTGGAATATTATTTTTATCTATCAGAACTGGAAAAACAAAAAAAAAAAAAAATTAATTTACAAAGGAAGGTTTATTTTTTTTTGATTTTCAAAAATGCAAGATAGCAACTGTTTCCTGTAGGATTCCATATTATTTGTATAAAAATTAAGGAATCCTACGTGATTACATTCAAAACTTATCCCGCTCAAGTTGCACTTTAATTGCAATGAAGTGTAAATTTGCACCCTAGTTACTATAAACCGTTATAATTATTCTATACTATACGATTATTATTTATACCATAGTTACACGTTTTTATTATCTAATTTTCTATTTTAACTTTTTAAACTTGGGCTTGTTTGGCTCTTTGATTTATTGATTTTTATTGGTTTTTATTTAAATTTTTTTAAATTGTATCTAAATTTATCTATATTTCATCTAAATTTATATTTTTTTAAGCTGAATACTGTATTTGTCCATAGTTACCTGGGTTAGAACTCTAGTACATTAAAATTGCCCTATTTTAGTATTTGCCATTGTATTATTATATTATTATTATATTATTATTATATTATTATATTATTATATTATTATTATATTGTTATTATATTATTATTATATTATTATTACTATTATTATTATTATTATTATTATTATTATTATTATTATATTATTATATTATTATCATTATTATTTATTTTTCATTTGTTAGCAAATTCAACCTGGCTGAAAAAAAGTGTAACTTCTGCAAAAATGAAGCAAAATATAAATGCCCTAAATGCAAAATTCCATAGTGAGTAGTAATACATAAATATAATAAACAACAATTGCTAACTAAACTATTTTTTTTTTATTTTTTTTTAATATTGTATTGTATATATTGTATGTATATATTGTATTGTATTGTATTGTATGTATTTATTTATTTATTCTTATTATTATTCCATAGCTGTTCTGTAAATTGCTTTAAATCTCCAAATCATTTTCATGTAGAAGAAGAAACTGAAAAAAAAAACCAAGTAAAAAATGAAAGTGAAAATAAAAATGAAAATGAGAATGAGAATGAGAATGAGAAAAATAATCAAGACACAAATAATGAAAGAATAATTAACACATTAAATTCAATAAAAAATAACGAGATTAAAGAAAAATATAGAAAAATCATTTTTGATGAAAAAATTAGAAATATGCTTAAATCTCCATCTTTGCAAATTCATCTTTCAAATGTTTTAAAAATAGCAAAAGATCCTTCATTTTCTAAAGAAAAAACTTCAGAGACAAGGAGATTAGCTGCAATTAGAAAACTTACCGAACTTCGTCTAGGTGGGTTAGAAGCAAATTTAGAGGTTGACGAGTTTGTATATAGTGTTTTGGATTTATTAGATAGCGAATAAAGATGTGTACAAATATAATAGACATAATAAATGAATAAACAATTAGTAAAGAAATATAAATGCGAATAAACACAAATATAAATTATAATATAATATAATAAACAATTAGTAAAAATTATAAAGAACCTTCCCATATTGGCTTCAATCTTCCAGTTATTCCCTCAAGTTTTAAACAAAATAATTCACCACCTTTGTCCTTTTCATTCTCATTATAAATGTAATTTTCATCTTCAAGGTGTTTACTTGCAGTGGTGATAATTAAAATATCTAAATTTTTACCTCCAAATGTAACACAAGTTACACGTTCAGCAGGAAGAAAAATTTCTAATAACAATTCCCCACTTTTCGAATATTTTCGAACTCGAGACCCACCAAATAATGCTAACCAAATACAACCATCTGTACTAACTGCCATTCCATCAGGCTCTACATTTGGTAATTCTGTTTTAATAAGGACTCTTTTATTTGAAACACTTCCAGTTTTAACATCATAATCATATGCCCATATGGTATATTTTTTGGAATCTACAAAATACATTGTTTTAAAATCCAAAGACCATTCAATACCATTTGGAATTTCCACATTAGAAATTAAATTCTTCATACTTCCATTACAATCGTATGAAAATACATCGCCTAAGATTATAGCGTGAGTATAAATCTAATATAAATTAATCACAAATAATACACAAACAACAAACCTTTTGGCTCTATTTCATATCCGAAACTACTTCAGTTAGTATATTTCTTAGTTATGTAATCCTTTACCAATCACTACTTACGAGTTCATTGTTCCTACTAAGAATCGACCAACAGGATCAACTGCGCCATCGTTTGCTCTTAAAAGTTAGTATCCAAAAAAAAAAAAAAAAAAAAACCACCAATTTTATTATAATATTCTTCTTTCCACCCACCTCATACACTCCATTTTTTCAGAATTTTCGTCATAAAAATATTTAACATATTTTAACGCGTTAATTGAAGATTTACTAAAATCTATTATGGCATAACCCTTTTTAGCACCTGCCAAAAAAACACCAGGTTTTTTTGTACGAACAAGTACACCAACATTTTCTGACAACTGTATAAAATGAATATTTGAACCTTCAATAGATTTTAAATCTCCATCAAGACATGAATCCAAATTAACATTTTCAATCCTGTATACGCGTTTTGAAATTATATCAACCCAAGTAAGTGAATCATCTCTAGGATCATACAAAGGACCCTCGGCTAATCTATTATGGGCGGTAATTAAGGGCTGCAATAATATATA
>JAJMCY010000418.1:0-13309 GCA_030565755.1 Ascobotryozyma cognata | reverse complement strand
ATATATGTTATTTTTATTATATAATTTTTATTAACTAAATTTTCTATTTCTTTTTCCTTAACCTATTTTCAGATAAGGAAAATAGGTTATATTTATATTCACAATTCGGAAAATGTTTTCCGGTATCTACTAAACATATCCTAATTCGGTATGAATTTTAACCGGTTTTTAGCTTACTATAAAGCTAAATGATAACGTTGCCAAGACAACATTATATGGTTGCCTTGGCATTGGAAGCGATATCGGAATAGTTATTCCGATATCTAATAGTTTCCAATTGAATTAAAGTAATTCTAATTGGCAACTAATAGTATGGGTTTGCCATAACAACCATTGTCAAAACAATGATTGTTATGGGAATATGTGGTTACTATACCACAATACTCTAGAGTGGAACGGGATTTCCGAGCGATTGAATAGAACAATTGTCGAAAGCGCGAGAGCTATGTTGGCTCACGCTAATCTCTGTAATAGTTTTTGGCAGTACGCAATTGGTGTTGCGGTCTATATCAAAAATAGACATCTACTTCCGCATTAAAAGACAACACTACTCCTTAAAACCTGTGGTTCAAAAGAAAACTAAGGGTTGTACACTGTAAAGTGTTTGATTGTGTAGCTTACTATCACGTCCCTAAAAAACGTCGTAGAAAACTAGACGCAAAAGCTAGGAAGGGAGTATTGATAGAATATCATGATGATACAAGTGCTTACAAAATATTTGACTTAGATAAGAGAAAAATAATTTGTTCCAGAAATGTCACATTCTATAAAAAGCGGTTTGTCAGCATAGATTACGATGATGAAGCTGATTTCGTAGGCTACAAAGACCTCAAAGACATTATCGAAGAAAAGAAATGAAAGAAATGAAATTACAAAGTTTAAGGCACGCATAGTTGCAAAAGGATTTACTCAGAAACCTTCTGTAGACTACGTGGAAACATATGCACCCACACTTATATTTGATACTTTTCGGATAATTTTGAGTATTTCTGTTTCGAATAAGTGGTTATTACATCAGTTCGACATTTCCACTGCATTTTTGTATGCAAACTTAAACAAACCATAATTGTGGAACATCCAGAAGAATTTCTCGATAGAAATAAACCTAATGCGGTATTAAAACTTAAAAAGGCCTTATACGGCTTAAAACAAAGTACCAGGGGGTGAAATAGTTTATTAAATTCATTTTTAATTGATTGTGGCTTCGTTCGCTGCAATGAAGACTTCGGACTTTATAAACTATTTAAAAATGATTTTATTTTGTTTATATGTGTTTATGTTGATGATATAATCATATCATGAAGTTGTGATCATACCATTAGAAATTTCAAAGAAAAACTAACTAAAAAGTTTAGAGTATCCGAATTGGGTTTTGCGAAGTATTTTTTGGGAATAGAAATAAATTATGATCCTAATAAAAACAATTATTTATTTCTATCACAATCAAACTATATTAACAATATACTTGCTAAGTATGGGATGGAAACTTCAAAACCTGTATGTACTCCAATGGAAACTAATGGATAGTTTACAAATACTACGGATGAGTTGAAAGATGTAATAAAATACAGAAATGCTATTGGTTCTTTATTATATGTAGCAGTTGAGACGAGACCCGATATCTGTTATGCAGTTAATAAGTTAAGCAGATACATTTCAGTTCCAAGAAAAGAACACTAGATAAGTATTAAAAGAATTCTAAGATATTTAAAAGAAACAGAAAACTATAGTATGCAACTTGGAGGGAATTCATTAAGTCTTTATGGATATTCTGACTCTGATTGGGGTGGAGATGAACAAGAAAGAAAATCAACATCTGGATATGTTTTTATGTTAACAGATTCAATTGTGTCCTGGAGATCACAACGTCAGAAAACTATTGCACTTTCATCGACAGAGGCAGAATATATGTCTTTAACATCAATGGTGGTACAAAGTATTTGGCTTAGACGACTAATAAATTTCATTTCACCTAAAATTGCTCCAAAGCCAATAACAATATATGAAGACAACACTTCGACCATATAACTTACAAAGAATCCTGTATTTTATGGGAAAAGTAAACATATTGAAATGCGATTTCATTATAACAGGGAAGCAGTTAAAAAGGGTAATGTTCTTATAGAATTTAAACCTACAAATGAAATGTTAGCAGATTCTATGACAAAGGCTGTAAATAGGAATATTCTGGAATACTTTGTTAATAACATTAATCTCAAACGATATGGTTTAGTTAATCCAGATTAAAGAAGGGTGTTGGATTGTAATCTGGAAAACAACAGTCACATTTCTTATTATTATATTACAACGCAACGCACGCAACATGATTATTTTCAAAATTACGTAGATTATTTAAGTATGTATTATTAGTAAATAGCTTTTAATATAATATGGACTAATTTAAGTAGCCTTGAATTATTAACGTAAGCTTGTAGATAAATATATAATATTAAAAATTACAATTATAATTTTTATAAAAATAACCTACCTATTTATATACGAAAATTGTCCTCAAAACAACATTCCAGATATTTGGATTCCACACATAAAGTAATGAAACAAGAAGGAAGTGGATCGACGAATAGTTTTAAAAGACAAAGAGTAGATAGTTGCAATAGTAATATATAGCCAGTAAATAGTTAATATTGTAGAAGAATTTAGTAAGCGAACTCGTTAGCAACGAAAAACAAAGTGACTTAGACTTAGGGAGGGTAAAATTTTAAATAAAGAACATTATCCCCCAATTTCTGAGCGATAGGAGCTCAAGATGGTCTTATTGCTCGAAGTTCATTCTTCTTTAAGATATTATTTGCACTTCATAAGTTAACTGGTTTTCCATTTATAAACGCAGGTGCCAATCTGTCGACTGCGTGCAAACCTAATAGTTTATAGCTACCTAGTGTCTGCAATTTGAACGTATTGTATGGAGTGCTATTCCATATCTCGAACGGACCATCCCAAAAGGGTTCGAGCTTGTGTTTTCGAAGTCTTTTCCTGAGGACCCAGTTCCCAATTTGAGAGGTATGCAGGTGTTTTTGATCTTCCTTGCGTTTTGATCTTTCCAAGGCTTTAGTATACCTTTGTTGAGCCTCACGACCTCGCAAATATTTGGTATTTTCTAATTCTTTATTCCACAGTTGTTGGCTTACTGAAAGTGGAACAAGATATTCTTCGGCGTTGGGATTTTCTTGTGCAATAATGTGGCCTGTTGTAAGATAGAGAGGGAAGTATCCTTCTGAATTAGGAGTCTTCCTATAGATTTCCATGACCTTTAATAGAAAATCTTGCCAGTCAGAGATAGAACAATGTTGGAGGGCTTTGCGTAAAAGGTTTTCTAAGATACCATTAAATTTTTCCACTCTTCCGTTGGTTCTGGGATGGTATCCGGAGGTTCTAGCGTGCGTGATGTTATAGCTTTGTAAAAGTAGGATAAATGATAAAGAGGTGAATGCTTTGCCTTGGTCAGTAGTAATGACAGAGGGCGGGCCAAAAAGGGAGCAGATATTTTGGACCATATTAGTGGCAGAAGCTGCGTCGGGAGAGGGAGAGGGAAAAGCAAGTGAGAGTCCAGTACAATATTCAACTGCTGTCACAATGTATTTAGACCCTTGTGTACTTTTATACAATAGACCTATATGGTCAATCCCCCAACGGGTAAAAGCTTCTAATGGTACCAGAGATTTTATTGAGGTATTAGTATATTCTTTTGCCTCAAATACTTGGCACGTTTCATAGAGTTTACATTCCTGAAGAATGACGTCATACAATTTTGGGCACCATAGCTTTTGCTTTAAAATTGTGAAAAGATCTCTAGTGCCGATATGTTCATAATCCTGATGAGCTGCCTTTATTTGATGAGTTATTTCAGAAGGAGGGTAGTAAGGAACTATTCTTAACCACGAATAAAAAATAAACAGTTGTCCATAAAACAAAATTGAGAACTGAAAGTACATAGTTTATTTTCCATAGCAGTAGATAAAGTAAACATATCAAATGTAGTTAGAGACTTGAGAAAAAAAATAATAAAACTTAATTCTACATCTTTATATCTTTCTGTAGAAGTGATAATAGTATTGGTCTCTGAGGGTATAGAAATAGTAGAAGAAACATCCGTGCGTCGAGATAATGCATCCGGTACTACGTTGGAGCGACCTGGGATGTATACTATCTGAGGTGAGAAGTGAGCCAACCGGTCTAAGAATCGAAATATTCTTCTACCTGGCTGGGTTTGACTGAAGATGTGCTTAAGGGATTTTTGATCCCTACGGACAAGAATATATTGCATTCCTCGATCATATAACGCCAACATTCTAGAGCAGCGACTATTTCCAAGAGTTTGAGCTCCTGGGCAAAATAATTCTATTGCGTAAAATTTAATTTCTTGCTATCCTAAGTTAAAAGTAGCAAACTGTTTTTTCCGTTAATAGTGATTTCTTGTTGAAGCGCGGCTCCTGTAGCAAAATTGATGGCATCCGAGTCTATAATAAAGGGTTTATTATAGTCTGTTTGTCTTAGAATAGGAGCACTTTTAGGTTTGTTTTTTAATTGATCAAACGCCTTTTGACAGGTGTAGTTCCAAGTGATTTTTGATTTATTTTTAGGGCTTCATTTGGTAAGCTCGGTCAATGGAGTAGAAATATAGAAGAAACATTTAATAAACTTGCGATAATAACTACACAAAGCTATAAAACCGCAAAGCTGTGTGACACTCTTAGGAACCTCCCATGAGAAAT
This sequence comes from Ascobotryozyma cognata, assembly GCA_030565755.1. Taxonomy (NCBI): domain Eukaryota; kingdom Fungi; phylum Ascomycota; class Trigonopsidomycetes; order Trigonopsidales; family Trigonopsidaceae; genus Ascobotryozyma; species Ascobotryozyma cognata. Next base: position 8,576 of record JAJMCY010000418.1, on the reverse strand, counting down.
TTTTATTTACTCTTTCGGGATCCGTTGAAATGCCATTTTCTGTAATAATATGGCCCAGAAAACGAATTTTTTGTTGAAAAAAGTAACATTTGTCGATATTAAAAATAAGATCTTCTTCATTTAGTTTTTCCAATACTTGAAGAATATGTTGATCATGTTCGTCCAAGGTTTTACTAAAGATTAATATATCGTCCAGATATACTATTACAGTGCGATTAAGAAATTGAAAAAAAAGAATATATAAATCTCTAAAAAATAGCCGGGGCATTGGTGAGCCCAAAAGGCATGACCATAAACTGATAATGTCTATTTCTTGTGAAAAAGGCACTTTTCTCCCCACTATTCTTATCCAACCCAATCTGCCAGTAGCCAGATTTGAAATCTAGGGAAGTAAAATAACAGGCTCCTGAAAGAATGCAAAAGCATTCCTCGATGCTAGGCAAGGGGTGCGATCTTTTATCGTGACCCGGTTTAAGGCACGATAGTCTACGCAGACGCAATTACGACTTGTCTTGTTTAGGTACAAGAAAAAGAGGAGAAAACCACTTACTACTGGAGGGTACAATTATTCCCCGTGCCAAACCATCTTCCACAAATTCTTTTATGATTTGCAATTTGGCTGGTGAGGTAAAGTAGGGAGCAATCCTAATGGGAATAGGATTTTGAACCCTGATAATATGCTTAAATTCTCTGTCTTTAGGAGTGCCAAATTGAGTTTTGAATAATCTTGGGAACATTTTTTTGTAAATCGAAAGGTGAGTTGCAACCGTGTCCTCAGTGGTTTTAGTAGTGGTGAATAAAACCGGAATCACAACTGGTCAATATTTTGTTGAGTGAAATCACAAATCCCAATAGCGTAATTAATAGCTGGTTTTATTGTTTACAATCAGGGTTGACTAAGTAAAAGTTCAAGACCCTCATGTAACTTTTAAACAATGCATTGAAGTCTCTGTGAAGAAGACCCTAACTGAATTGTACATGAAATAACTTGATTGGTAGATTCATTTTGACCACTTGATGATTTTATTGACAGTGGGAATAGTTCCTACCTCGAAAATTAATTTTTCCACTACTGTAGAAAATATGTAGTTGTGAGATGCACCGGAATCAATATTGGTATTCATTAAAAGACCTTGAATGGTTGCCTCATATCTTGGTACTTTGTAGTGTGAAATGTTTTCCATTATATTTAGTTTGTCTAAATTTTCTTGCACGCTGAAATGGGTTTTCTCAGAACTTAATAACTGACCTGAAGAGGATGCATTTGTTGTAGAATTTGCGTTAAAGGATTTTCCTGTAAAATGTTTTGGTCGTTTCGAACATTCATTAATAGTATGATCACCTGGTCTTTTACAATAGGCACAATACAACGTCTTGTTTTGTGAAGGATGAACATAATCTATGGCATTAATTGTTGGTTTAGCACGAGAAAAAACGGGAGATCTTTCTTTGCGGGGAAGGAGTGGATTGTTAGAACTGCTTCTTATGAAGCAGGCTTCAAAAGTAATAGCAATGTCCTAAACTTCTCTCATAGTTCGGGATGATCTTTGCGAAGTTGTCGTTGTATTTCTCGACAATTGGAAAGTGAACGATAAAAATAAGCAAATCGATCATCAAACGTCATACATGGGAGTGGGATCAGTTCCTCAATAACTTGGAATTTGTGTGTAAATTCTTGCAACGAAGATCCAGAGTAGAATCGTTTTTGATCTAACTTGCTCCGCAAAGTAAGATGCTGAGTTTCAGGGCAAATGCTTGAAAATAGTTTGGCTCTGAAGGAATGCCAGAATGGTGTTTAATCAGAAGGAAGGGTTTGCTTCAGAGAACGCCAGATATCCTTGGAAGTGCCGCGTAATTATAATGGTAGAGCCCATTCAAACCGTTGAACAGGACATTTATTTGCAATCATATTGCTTTCCACGTCAGTTATCCATTCGGTATTATCATCAGTTTTGCCAGAGAATATCAGAAATCTCATAGATACGATAAGGTTCCAGAAGGCACGTTAGCAGGATAGCTTACGAATTGAGTATGCGTTGAAGTAGTGCTAGGTTTTCTATGGTGATTTGGGGTTCGTTGTGTGAACTTTCATTGTAGGATTTAAGCGTGGTAATTTCTCCTTGTAAGAATCGGATTTCCCGTTGTAGGTATCTAAACTATTCGTGGAAATTTGCAAATTCATTCATTACTTGTGACATGTTAATGGGTTCAAAATCAAAGATACGTTCATTTTGGTCTGGAGAAAAGGAAGCATCAATAGAAGTGGATAGACAAACTTTTTTTGGAAGAGTAGTGCTTTTAGGACGATTGGGTCCTACGTTAGACTGAGTAGGAGGAAAGTTACCAGGAACTAAGTTTTTTGAAGAAAGAGTGACGGGTGCTATTTGGGTTAGGAGAGATGATATAATTAATTAGTAGAGGAATATTTTATCTTAGTTAACTAAATGTTATAATTAACTTAAGAATTTTTTCGAAAAAATTGTTCTCACGTGAATATGTATTTACAATTTATTACAATTATAATTTTTAGATAAAAATAATCTACCTATTTAAAGGTTTTATTACTACATAATATTTACGTAAATTGTCCTCAAAACAACATTCCAGATATTTGGATTCTATACATAAAATAATGAAACAAGAAGGAGGTGGATCGACGAATAGTTTTAAAAGACAAAGAGTAGATAGTTGCAATAGTAATATATACCCAGTAAATAGTTAATATTGTAGAAGAATTTTTAGTAAGCGAACTCGTTAGCAACGAAAAACAAAAAAAGTGACTTAGACTTAGGGAAGGTAAAATTTTAAATAAAGAACAAAATGATAAGGGCTTTAAAATGAAGATTATTTAATTTCTAATAAAATTAAAGTCCATTATTTATTTCATTACCCTGAATGGATTTCCCAATTAGGACACATGTCTTTTTTTTCAACAGACGTTATGGAAAGTGAAAATATGAATATTAGAAACATCATTTTGCATAGTAATAAAAGAAATAATTCTCTAAGTGTCGCACAACACTACGCTTTGAAATTGGGTGTTTGTGTTATCTTTAATGGGGTTGCTATGAGGACAGAAACGGCAATTATACCTCTGCAGGAAGAAAATTACTAAATGATTGAAACACTTGGCCGTTTAATAAATTATTTAACTGGCAAGACACCGCCGATGTTATAGAAACCAATTTATCATGTATAGGCAAATCGGAAGATATTATTATATCATCCTTACATCCGGCATTATTAGCCCTTCTAGATAGTACTCATATAGTACTTTCTAAAAAAATAAAGCGACTTTAATTAGTACGCTATAATAAGAAACTTACTTTAAGAGAAGGTACATTCATTGTTTTAAAAAAATATATTAAAAAAATTAAGCATATATTGAAAGATAAAAAAGATGTTTTCATTGTTTTGCAAACTTGTGCAAAGTCTCAAGAAAAAAATATATATGATCATAATTATATTGAATTAAAAGAAGAATTTGAATTATTATCTGAGTATTCTAATATTGATACTATTTGTATGGAACATGCATGTAACTTTCGATGTTCGCCATGTTTCATTCAAATGGAAAATGGGTCCAAATGTGACTCATTAAAAGGTGTGAGCCATTTTGGGCTTAGGTACGTATTTAATGCTTATATTTTAAATAGCAATTATCCAAAATGGAGTTGCTTATTATAATTTTTTTTTTTTACTATGTTTACTAAAATTGTCAAAGTCTACTTATTTTTTATGTCTAACATTTTTATTATGTTTATTATACGTGTTTATCTCTATTATTTTTGTTGTGGTTGTTACATTTGTTATGATTATTTTATTTTTATTCTTACATTTTGTTGTGGTTGTTATAAGCAGTACTGCGTTTCAGACTGTGAATTTACCAGTACTACAAAAACTACAATAACTATTCGTGCAACAGATGTAAAAGGAGCAAAGATTGATTCAACTACTTGTGTACTAGTTATATTTACATTATGTCAAAAATCACGGTGTATTATAATATTGCTCAAGCTACTGTTTTGCAGTCAGAAATAGTTTAAAGGAATGCAAATTGTGTGTCTAGAGAAATAATAAAAACTATCATTGTAATTCGTAAAAAATTGGTTACAACTTCTATTGAAACTATAGCTGGAGGTGTTATCGTTACGAGTTATGAAATAGTTACTCACCTTGTAACACATACGACAACTACGACTGCTTATAAAACCATTCAGCTACCTAAAACCACATACTCAAAATTTATAGTTTTGGCTCTTCCTTCCGCATACACCCATTGTGATTCAGTAACTTGCAGTTGTTTTGTTGTTGTTATTCCGGTTCCTCCTTATAATTCAATAACTACTTTATATACATCTTCAGGAGCACTTCTACCCCCATATACTACTACAAATTCAGTTGTAAGCAAAGTAATTTTAGTTTCTATTGGATCATTTAGTACTTCCACTGTAGTTTGGACGTTTTCTAGATCACTTTCTTCTTTTACTGCTGTTGCTATTACTAACTCAGTTGGCTCAAACACTACTGTTGTTGTGTCATTCACTTGCTCATCAATTATTGAAACTATGACATCCACATAAACTTCTAGGGAACTACTTTTTCTTTTACTGCTGTTGCTATTACTAACTCAGTTGGCTCAAACACTACTATTGTTATGTCACCACTTGCCCACTAACTATTGACACCATTAAATCCACTTTCATACCTACTGGGCCAGTTCAACCATCATACACTACAACCAGCTAATAAAGCAGCTTTGTTACTGTTGTACCTGAACCTCCATACAGTACAATCACAGCTACTTACACCTCTAATGGGCCAATCCCACCACCATATACTACCACTAACTCGCAAGGCAGCTCTGTTGTGATTTTTTCTAATTTCCATATAGTACATGCTATATTTTATCTTTATTGTGTTTTTTATATTTTTTATGCTGTATGTTTGTTATGTGTTTTTTTTTTTGTTATGTTATGTTATATTTTACTCTTATTATTTTTGTTGCGTTTGTTACATTTTATCTTTATTATGTTTATGTATTTAATATGTTTGCAATGGTTATTTTGTTCGTGTGTTTAATATGTTATGAAAGTAGAAATAATTAATATTAGAAAACTCTCAAAAATAAATAAAACTAAATATATATTTAATGTATCCAATTATTGACGTTATTTATTCTTTTGTCTACTAGATTTATTTCGATAATCATCTTATCGATCATAATGCATACCTTTATATTGCAAGTAAACTTGGTGTACTTACTGTGACTTAAATATATATAAATTAAGCAGTACCAAATCAGCCGATTGGTACGATCTGGTACCGGTTTTTAAAAAAGACAAGTATGAAATCATACCAATAGGACTAAATGATACGGTTAAAAAAAAATACCAAAAAAAAATGGTCCGTTATCAGACCCAAAATTCACCGTTGCTATGGAAAAAAATCAAAAGAAAAACAAAAATGAAATTTCAGGAAAAAAATCGGCCGATTATAGCTATATACGGAAGAAAGGTACGAAATCATCTTTTTTTCGATCCGTAGTGTAGTGTATGTTCCATTTCATACTAACTTATGTTATTTAAAATGTTTGAATTATATTTGGAATTATATAGATTATAGTTTTGATTTATTAATTGATAATTGTATTTAACATTATTTGTTTTCTGTTTACTATTTAATAACATTTAGATTCTTTTGATTTCATTTTTTAACTTGAATGCATTGAGAATAATTAATATATATATATATATTATTTCGTATTATTATTTACTAATACTTATAATTTTTAAATCATTTCTTTTATTCTTATAATAGTTCACTTTTTATGCCTTTTATCTGTTTAAACTATAACTTTATGTTATTATACACTGTGATTCGAGCGAGACGTTTTTTTTTTTTTTTTAATTGTAGTAAAGCAAAAAAAGGAAAAAGATTTAATGCTCAAACTGCAGTGTATATTAATTATTAAAATGAAAAATACTTGTGAGGTAATACCAACATAAGCAAGATATTTACCAGGTTTGCAACTTCTTAATGAACATTAAATTATTATGTAAGCGTACCAAAAGGTAGAAAAATACTGTTGCAAAAATGAAACCTAGTATTTTTATTTAGGTCTATCATTTGGTCCATTTGGTCTACTAACATTATAAAATAAACATTTACTGTATAAGTGAACACTTTCTTAGTGGACACCAATCATTTTAATTGAAGGTGTGCAATTATAGGGGTATTATGTATAGAAATCTCGAAACTAAACAAATTGAAATTGATGCAAAATTGGGATTAAGAAAAAAAAAAAAATACTTGGAGGTGTACAAGGAATATTTTATTCTATATAATAAAATTAAAAATAATAATTTAGATTTTTACTTTATTTACTTATTTTTCTCATATTTGCTTATGATTTATGATTTATAATTTATAATATATACATTTAAAACCGAAATTATTAGAGGCGAATCCATGTAACAATAGTTTTTATCTTTTTAGTTAATCTATGACACACATTTTATTTAATACCAAAAAAAAAAAAAAAAAAAAAAAAAATTCCCAAATGTATATTTTTATTCATAAATTAGAATAATAAATATAATGTGAGCTTGTCAATTAATACAATTAAATTATAATTTTTACAAACTAGAAGAAGAGGACACATTAAGATATTTAGCGGCATGAGCAACATGATCACCAGCAAAAGTAGAAATGAAATAGTAACTATGGTCATAACCATTTTGATATCTGATATTTATATTCTTGTAATCACTTTTCTTAGCAGCAGCGGCAAAATTTTCAGGCAATAATTGTTTATTTTGATAAAAATTGTCAGACGTACCCACATCAATTAATATTTCAGGCATTGGTCCTTTATAAGATTTAATTAATTCTGTAGCATCATGCTTTAGCCATTGTGATCTATCATCTCCAAAATATCCAGAAAATGCCTTTTCTCCCCATGGACATTTAGAAGGATTTGAAATAGGAGCGAAAGCGGAAACAGATTTATATTTTCCAGGATTAAGTAAAAACAAAGTTAAAGCACCATGACCACCCATAGAATGACCAGTAATAGATACCCGATTTTCATTTAAAAATGGATACTCTTTAAATAAAAGAGATGGTAATTCGTCCCTAATATAAGAATACATGTTATAAATCCCTTTGTATGGACTTTTTGTAGCATCTACATAGAATCCTGCTCCACTTCCAAAATCCCAAGAATCATTTTCTCCAGAAATATTATTTCCCCTAGGAGATGTATCAGGATATACAATAGCAATATTATATTTAGATGCATATGCATGTATAAACCCCTTTTCAGCACAATTATTTCCTGTACATGTAAGTCCAGAAAGATAAAAAAGAACCGGAATTTTATCCAAACAATTATTTTCATTTACACATGGTGGAAAATAAACATTAACATCCATTTTAGATCCTCCATTTACCTGAGAGATATGAGAAAGTTTATTAAGCTTGCCTCCAAATGTGCAAATAGATTCATTAGTTGTGAATATCATTATGTCTTTAATTTATGATTAATATTTTTTAAAATAGTTTTTAAAAGTAACTAATAATGAAATCAATATTCAATATTTTATAATATATATTATTAATCAATTAATTTTTCCCTTCATGTCTCTAAAGTACAATAAAGATATGTATTTTTTTTTTTTTTTTTTTTTTTTTTTATTATTTTAATTTATTTTTTAAAGATCTATACTAAGCCCTAACCAGTTCTGTAAATCTTAACTGGATACGGTATAATTTAGAATCCAATGAGAACTTTTACTATAATAAGTTAATCTATTATAACCGATATCCAATAAGCGAACCCTAATAATGAGAATTTGGCAATAAATAAATTAAATTATTTAATATTTAATTATTTTATTAGTTAGCAATTTCCAATAAAGTAGAAAATTTCAAGTCAGGTATGAAATGCTTATTTAATTATATTATAGAATATTATAGATACACTGATTCAGACATTATATAAAAAATTTCTGTGCATAGCTATTTATTTTTGTAAGTATTTAAAATAAAGCTGTAAAATGTTCTTTAGTTTCTTATTAATAGATTAAGAAATTATCCAAATAGGAAATATACTTGCCAATTTTATATTTTACGTTGCTCTAGCAACTACACTACACATTTTTATTTTTAATTCCTCTGCCTATTTGGATTGCGTCCCATTACTGTACCTACTACGAACAATATGGTATTAAAATTTCTTGACGAAATACAAACTACTAATAGCAACAATAATAAGTCCTGTATATATATAAAAACAGTAATTAAAAATTAATATTTTTAACAAAATTTAAATTAACTTATTTTAATAATTAATTCTCTCAGTTGCTATTTATACCTTTTTAATTTATACCGGTAATTTATAAAATATTAAGCCACGTGAGTATAATTTAAAGAGCTAATTTATTCGTATATTCTTAAAAATACCCTATTACGTTTATTTTTAATTAAATAAATCTAATTTTTCAAAAACTTGTTGCCATGGACTTAATTAAATTATTTAATTAGTAAAAAACAGCGAACAGACAGCAAGACAG
>JAJMCY010000417.1:0-13325 GCA_030565755.1 Ascobotryozyma cognata | reverse complement strand
AGGTTTCTTTTAGAAAAATGCTACTAAAATGCGAAATAACATGAAATAACATGAAATAACATGCAAAAAAATGCAAAAAAATGCAAAAAATACAAAAACATACAAAAACATACAAAAAAATACAAAAAATACAAAAAATACAAAAACACTCACCTGAATCAGATTAAATCGAATTATCATTCTATTAAAAATGAAATATAATACAAAATATTGAAAATGGCATTTTTACTAATCCTGCAGATAGATAATTTGCATTAATGTTTTGTTTATTTAATTTATTAACGGTATAAACAATACTTTGTTATTTTTATTTTTATTATTATTATTTATATTTATATTTTATTTACATTTACACTTACATTTAATAACATTGCTTCTATTGCTTCATCGCTTTATCGCTTTATCGCTTCATCGCTTCATCGCTTCATCGCTTCTACTTTATTACTCTTTGCTATTCCAAATAATGGAAATAGATTTAAATATCCCTCAGATTTACATATTATCTTTCTACTCTATCTTAATATTAACTCTCTCTATATTAATAATAAGATCAATCAAAAGGTTACCTTCAAATCACATTTTAGAAAGAAAATTCTTATGGCTATCTATAGTTAATTTTATAATTTCAACCTTTTATTCAATATTATTTCTATATCAAACCTATATTGAATGGAATATTATTCAAGAAAAAAATAATTTAATAACTTTTAAAAATTTAAATAACTTAGAAAAATTTAAATCTTTTTTATTAACCTCAAATATAATCCAAAATGCATGGAATTATACTAGAAAAGATCCAGTTAGTTATTGGTGGACATTACAATGTAATCTTTGGACAATAGTTTGGTCTTTATATCTTGGTATCGAAGGTCGTAGAGTTTTTTTTTATTCCAAAAGAGTTTGGTTTAGAAAATATATTAATAAATTAAAATTTTTAAATAATTTTCCAACATGCTTTAAAAATTTAATAATTCATTTAGATTATTATATTGAAAGACTTACACCTATTTTTATAATGATTTTGGCACAATTAATTTCTATATCAGTATTTACAAATTTATTATTTTCATTAACTGTTGAAGATTTACATTATGAACAAAGAGGTAGAAAAAGATTTATTTCAAGATCTGATGCAATGTCTATGCCTCCTCCTATAGGAAATAATAGATCATCAAGTAGAAATAAAAATAGAACTAGTAGAAATAGATCTGCTTCTTCAACTCCTTCTTTAACAATGAGTAATAGTACTGAAAGTTCTAGTTCAGCAAGTTTTGATTCATCATCACCAATAATTCTTTCTCCAATTGGTGTAACTACAAGAAGTGGAAGTATTAGACGTAGAAGATTATTAACAACAAATAGTAATTTACAAAGGAGAACAAATTCAAGTTCAAATTCACCAAGAAGAGCAAGAATAACTAATAGACCTAGAAGATCAAGTTTTAATGAAAATTTAAATTATTTAAATTCACCTTTAAGTTATTTAAATTCATTTTTAAATTTATTAGAATCAAATTTAAATAAATTTATACCAGAATGGAAAGATTATTGGTTTAAATTTTTATCAATTATAACCCCTTTAATTTCTATATCACCTTATATTATTTTTAATATTAAAGAATTTTCTTGGAGAATTTTTCTTTTAATTAATATAACTTCTTTAGCACCAATTTTTTTCTTTTTACCAACACCAACTGAAAATATGTATGGTCCTCTTTGTTTTTTAACTTTTATTTTAAATGTTAATGCTTTTTCTTATACAAGTATTAATGATTTTTTAACAATTACTAAACTTACATTATTTGGTCCTTCATCATCAACAAAATATGCTTTATTAAGGTTTATAATTGATGATTTTTTTATTTTTCTTGGTATTATTTATTGGACTTATATAAAACATAAGAATGATGATAATCCACAAAAATTTATTTATAATACTATATTTTTTTCAATTTTAGGTGGTCTTGGTTTGGCTGGATTTGTTCTTTCTGAATAACGAGTTTAGAGTTTGGTAAAGTTTTCGTGCATATTGCATGCATTTTAATCCATTTTTTTAGCATGAAGGTTTTTACATTTAATACATTTAATACATTTAATACATTTAATACATTTAAAGCATTTAAATAATTTAAATAATTTAAATAATTTAAATAATTTAAAGCATTAATCATTTAAGCATAAGCATACTTTTAAAGTACTCTACGCCATGTTTATATTTATTATCTACAGTATGATATGGTTTATTTATATTGTGGTTATTATGGTTTAATATTCTATTATATATTTCAAATCGGTGTAATGAATAGAATTTATATTATATTATATTATAATAAAATAATAAGTAATAAAAATAATAAATAAATTATAAGAAGAAGTAAAAAAGTAATAATTTAAAATCTAAAAGTAAATAATATATCAAAATGATAAAAAAATAATATACAATAATTATTAACAATTCGTTTATTTTAATTGTTGATATTGTGAATTAGAAACATGAGTTTGTGGTTTTGGTCTGTAATTATTTGGAGTAGTTATTGCATTTTGAGGCATTGAAACAAAAGGAGTAGTTGAAGAAATATTTGAATAATCTTGTGTATCGTGTGGTAAAATAGGATAATTAGAAGGATACTGATGATAATTTGATTGAGTTTTTTGCATTGATTGAATAGATGAATTATGCATTAAAGTATTATCTGTAGAAGTAGTTTGTACAGTATGCATATTATGTGTAGTTTGAATATTTCTATTTATGTTTCTTTGTACATGTTGATTTTCAGTTGAATTTGCATATCTACCATTATCGATATTGATATTATTAGTGTTGCTATTAAAATCATTATTATGATTGTTATGATTAGTTGAATTAGTTGCATTATTTGCATTAGTTGCATTATTTGCATGATTCGCTGCTTGTCTTTCTGAAATTTGATTTGCCATATGATTATAAAGTAAAATAGCATTTCTAGTTGAACAAGCAGATAACCAACAAAAAAGAGAACCTAAAACTGGTACTAAAGTAATTACCAAATCAAAAAGGATATTTGAATGTAATTTCGCTTCTAAAGTAACAGGTAAAGAAAAATATTCTTCAGCTTCAATTACAAGACTTGTATGTAAAACATACATTAAAAGTGGACCAAAACCAGGTATTAAAGCAACTAAAGGACCATAACCTAAACCAATATCACCACCACCACAACAACAAACACAACAACCTAAACAACTTGCACATGGACAACGATCATGTGAAAAAGCAGTCTTTTGAATATTTTTCCAAATTTTTGTTTCTTCTTCAGTAGCTCCTTCAGGAAGTTTTAATCTTTTACCAGTTTTTTCATCTTTATATGGATCTTTAACATTATAATGTTCAGCAGCATATTCATTAAGATAATCTGTAATATATCCCATTGCAATTCCCATTCCTGGAATGTTTTCTAGATTTTTTATAGAAGCGAGCATTTTACAATAAGTAACAAATATTCAGGAAAAGTTATTAGTATATGAATATTTTTAATAGTTTACATACAAAGTATATTAAACTGTGGATTTATTAGGTTAATTTGCCAAATAAGTATGTTTTTTTAGTAAATGTGCAAATTTATACGTAAAAAGATGCAAAGAATGCAAAAGAATGCAAAAGAATGCAAAAGAATGCAAAAAAATGCAAAAAAATGCAAAAAATATACAAAATGATACAAAAATATGCAAAAAATTATACAAAAACTATACAAAAAAAATACAAAAAAAATACAAAAAAAATGCAAAAAAATGCAAAAAAATTCAAAAAAAATAAATAAACTCTAGAATAACTCTGGAAACACTCACAAAGTCGATTAGTTGAACTTCTTCCAGTTTATTACAGTTTATTTGAATATTTTTGAATATTTTTAATAAATTTAAAAAAATTAATGTTAATTTCTAAGGTCTAATTCGTCGTTTGTGCGCTATTTCAGCCTATTTAGGTTTATTTTAAGCGACCTAGCTTTTCGTCATAGATTGTATTATTATTTTTTATTTTGTTAATGATATTATTATTATTATTATTATTTATTTATTTATTTATTTATATTATTGTATTATATTATTGTATTATATTATTGTCTTTTTTTTTAGAATTTTTTTCCATTTTTTTCCATTTTTTGCCATTTTTTAGAGCTTTAAAGTTTTAAAGTTTTTACATGTAATTTTGCGTTTTTACAACGATTAAAGATTTATTCATCAGATGTTTTATTTTGTATATAGATGTTTAATGTTTATTATATATTTTATTTATTTTATATTTTATATATTTTATTTATTTTATATTTTATATATTTTATTTATTTTATATTTTATATATTTTTTTATTCTATTGATTTTCGAATTTATTTTGCTTTCATTGAGTTGTTGAAAGTTAACAATTGGTACTTTAGTGTTAATTTATTTTTTATTTTATTTATTTTTACTCTTATTATTATTATTAATATTATTTTTATTATTATTATTTATATTTACATTTACATTTACATCTATTAATTATTATTTTTAATATAAACTTAAATACCAATTGTTATAACATTAATTGCTTTATCAGTAAAACAATTTATTACTGCTTATTACGCTATAATATTTATATTTACTACAGTATTACTGTTTATTATTATTATTTATATTATTATTATTACTATAATTTATATTATTATTATTATTAATATTATTATTATTATAATTTATATTTTATTATTATTATTTATATTTTTCTAATTACATTTACTGATTACTTCTAATAGTTGATGAATTGACGAAATTGAAGAAATTACAATAAAAGCATACAAAAAATACATAAAAAATACATAAAAAATACATAAAAAATACATAAAAAATACACAAAAATACACAAAAACACATACAAAACACATACAAAACACATACAAAACACATACAAAACACATACACAAAATATAAAAAATTATAACAAAAAAATAGTAAATAAATGTAAAAAAAAAACAATAAATGCAAAAAGCGTATTCATTCACTTTTCAGAATTCTTTCTTTTTTTTTAAAATGTCTCCCGTTACTATAACAACAACAACAGCATACATCACCATGGTGATTAATGTAAACTATGAGTTTGCATATTAATTACCATAGTTACGGGTACTAAAATTAAACAAATAGAAACCATTGGAACCATTGGAACTAATGATTCCAATGGAACCAATGGGAACTAATGCCACCTCAAAATAAGGAGACATTAATCACATTTCCTAATTAGGAAATGTAATTAAAACCTATTTAGGAAATGTAATTAAAAATTTATGAGGATCAGATAGGAACGGGAACCACTATGGTCACCATATCCCAGCCTCATGCTTTAAGATAATGTTTAAAACTAATAAATTAATTAATTAAATTAATAATTTTTTATTGTATTGTATTGAATAGAATTTGAATTTGTGGTTTTTATTATTTGCATTTTATTTTATGTGGTTTATAAATTTGTATGCGATTGTATGTGATTTTCTTTTCTTTTTTTGTTTTCTTACTTTTCTTATACTCCATCTAACAAATTACTAGTAATGGCAAAAATTGAAGAAATTTCAGATAATTTAAAAACAAGACTTGCATATGCAATGATTAAAGTTCAAAATGGTTGGGTAGATCAATCTTTAGTTGATATAGAATCTAATATTTTTTCTAATACAGATTACAACAAAAATCACAACAAAAAGTACAACAAACCATTAAGTCCATGTCATAGTCCTTTAGAGAAAAAAACATTTAATTATGCTTGCACTTCTCCTAAAAAAAGAAGACATAATTGTGTATCAGAAGATGAAAATGAAACAGAATCAGAGGGTGAATCTGAAAATAATATAAACAATATAAATAATAATTTAAATAATAATTTAAATAATAATTTAAATAATAATTTAAATAAAAATAATAATCAAAAATGTCCAGTAACACCAGAAATGATTTCAGATCCATTAACACCACCTTCTTCAATAAAAAAATCTTTATTTAAAAGTCATCCAATAGACACTTCAAGAGAAATAACAAACGATGAAGATGATGCTGCACAATCTTTAGTTTATTTATCATCTCCACAAGCTATGAATTCATTCTTTTCTTCTTGATTGGTGTTATTTATGTTATTTATATTTGTTATTATTTATTTATTTGTTATTATTTATTTATTTGTTATTATTTATTTATTTGTTATTTATATTTATTATTTGTTATTTATATTTATTATTTTTGGTATATTTTTGGTATATTGGTGGTATATTGGTGGTTTTATTGGATTGGTTGTTCTTCTTTGTTACCATTGGTTTGTATTATCTATGGAGTTTATAAGACTATTTTAGGATACATTGGATATTAAATGTAGTTGTATTTTTGTTTTTGACTTTCTTTAATAGTTAATGTATAGTATTTTTATTTGGGTAGTGAGTAAAGAGTGTATATATATATATATAAGAAACCATATAAGAAATCATATAGGTTTCCCAAAGGAAACCTATAGATTCCAAGTAAAAAATATTGTACAAAAAATCCTAAAGGTTTCCAACGGAAACCCTATAGGATTCCAATAAAAATAATTATATTTTTTTATGTACAAAATCGCGATTTAAAAATAAATTGTCGCTGAAAAGTGAAATATATTAAAAAAATATCGCTCATAAATTGGAGACTTCAAAAAACTTAAAAAACTTTAAAAAAAAAGTATTTAAATAATGTTAAACAGTGCTAATATTGTTTAAAGTTATACATAGACACTTTTTATTTCTTTTCTTGTATTCATTTGTTGATTTTTTGTTGTGTCTGATTTTTTGTATTTTTTTTGTATTTTTTTTGTATTTTTTTTGCATACTTTTTAAACTAAACCTGTTGTTACTTTGCATATTTGGCTACATTTATTTATATATTTTCACATTTATTTATATATTTTCACATTTGTTTATATATTTTCACACTTATTTATATACTTTCACACTTATTTATATACTTTCACACTTATTTATATACTTTCACACTTATTTATATACTTTCACACTTATTTATATACTACACTAATCTCAGCCTTAATGGACGATTCCCATTGCCATCCAGTAGAAACTCCGGATTCTTTAGAATATATTTATTCAAATAATTGTATTAATTCCTATACAATAATGACAAATGATGAAAATGAATATAGTTTATTAATTAATTTAATAACTAATTATAGTAGATGTAATAATAATTCTAATAAAATTATTCCTGCCTTTGGATTACACCCTTTTAATTCACATTTATATTATAATAATTATAATAATAATATAAAACAAATAGATAAAAAAACTCATTATAAATCTATTTTAATTCCATCTCCTAATGAAGATATTATTAATTCTCTTCCTGATCCAAAACCTATTTCATTTGTTTTAGATAAAATAGAAAATTTATTAAACAAATATGAAAATTCTTTAATAGGAGAAATTGGATTAGATAAAAATTTTAGAATAAAAATTAATAAAAAGATTATCCCTTTTAGGGTAAATATGAATCATCAAAAAATGATTATGAAAAAATTATTATTACTTGCATTAAAAAAATCCAAACCAGTATCTATTCATTCTGTTCAATGTCATGGTGGTTTATTTCAATTAGTTACAGATTGTTTAAATGATTATAGTTTATATGGAAATAGTTTAAATAAAAAAATTCATATATGTTTGCATTCATTTTCTGGTTCTATTGATACAGCGAAATTATGGATTCAATATGCTAAAAGAAAGAATTCTAATTGTAATATATTTTTTTCTTTTTCTTCTTTAGTTAATTTAAGAGAAGAATCTTCTATAGATAGACTGAAAATAGTTTTAGATACAGTTCCTTTGGATAGTATTCTTATTGAAAGTGATTATCATTCTGCTGGAGAAAAGCAAGAAGAATATTTAAAAGAGATTTTTAATTTTATTGCTACACACAAGGGACTACTTTCTACTGAGATGGGCTATATTTTGAATCAAAATTGGTTAAACTGGGTGGATATGAATAGTGAGTTTTAATATATTGGTATATAATATTAATATATAACATCTAATACATAATATTAATACATAATATTAATACATAATATCTAGGCACAGTCAACTCCTGAAAAATGTCTTAATAAACGAATTACAAACTTAGGTAGAAAAGATAATAAAGACATATAATTTGCATATAAAGGAGCATAAATATTTTCAGAATATCCTCTTTCTAATACCGATACAATATCCTTTGCTAATTTATGAGTATCAACTAGAGGAGCAAAAAACTCATTAGGAGTTGAAACAGTTTTAAACATTTTTGCTGGAGGACCTAATTGGCCAACCACAACCAGATGAGTTTTAATGCCATTTTTTATATTTGCTTTACTATTTGCTCTATTATTTGCTCTATTATTTGCTCTATTATTTGCTTTGTTATTCATCTTTACACGCTCTTCAATCTCATAGGTAAGAGACTCATGTAAAGAAATAGCTGCAGATTTACTAGCAGCATATTCTCCAAATCCAACTGGTGAAATATATCCCAAAACTGAAGCAATAGTTACAATATGACCTCTATTGTTTAAAATCATATCAGGTACAAATTCTTGTGCTGTATATACATGAGAAAATACATTTGTACTAAATGTCTCCTCTAGGTTTTGTTCTCCACTTAGTATTTTGGAGTGTTTTGCTACTCCGGCATTGTTTACCAGCACTGTTATTTTTCCTATCTGCATGTTAGCAAACAAAGTATATACGAAGTATATACGAAGTATATACTTTGTATAAGCAAGTATAAGCAAGTATAAGCAAGTATAAGCAATTATAAGCAAGTATAAACAAGTATAAGCAAGTATAAACAAGTATAAACAAGTATAAACAAGTATATGCAAACTGTAAACAAACTGTAAGCAAACACACACAAACTGTAAACAAACACACACAAACTGTAAACAAACACACACCTTTTTCACAATCCCTGCACACTTCTTCACACACTCCCGATCAGAAACATCACAATTCATTCTCACCAACAAAGGACTTTCCTGTGTAACTTTTCCTAAATCACTCCTTTGACTTAAGTCCCAACTGATAACCTTTATGCCCTTTGAAATTAATGCATTAACAATACAAGATCCTAGTCCTTCGCCACCGCCTGTAACAAGAACTAAATCTTTATTCTTATCTAAACAAACTTTGTTTCCGTTTCCAGAGAGCCATTTCTCTATTTGTATTATAGTTTTTGTAAGGAGAAGACAGCAAAAGCTAAAAAATGTAAATTTTTTCCTAAAAAGTAGTCTAAAATGTGCATTTTGTTAGTATATACCTATAAAATACACAAAAAATACACAAAAAATGCACACAAAAACACACAAAAACACAAACAAAACATACCCAAGTATTATCCCACTAATTATAACGTATAATTTAAAAAAAAAAGTAAAATTTTCCCATATTTTGTCAATAGAAATCTTCATGATGACCTGTTTTTGCAGCCTCACCACCTTTTTTTTTTACCCAAATACAGGACTTACTTCACCATTTTTAAAAAAAAAAAAAAAAAAAAAAAAATTACACATACATTACTAATACTATATTATATATTATTTGCTATCTACTATTTTTTATTTTTTATTTTTTATATTTTTACATTTTTACATTTTTACATTTTTTACATTTTTTACTATCTTTTCAATCCTTCTTAATCCTCTCACTTGGTTCTCACTTGGTTCTCCTCCTCTTTGAATCACTGCTACTAGGCCTCGAACTAAAAAACTCCTTCTTACGCTCACGAGCCTTTTCTGCCCTTATATTCTCCTCCTTTGTTACCTTCTTCATATATTCTACCCTCTTCTCTGCTTGCTTTGCCTTACGTTTCATCTCTTTATCCTTACGTATCGTTAAAACTTTAAGCATTAACTCCCTTGCCCTCTTTTCTTCACTATCCGTATCAAGAATAACTGCCTTCTTATCAGTATTCTCGTCCTTACGAGCTCTCTTTTTCATTGTTGATATCTGTGACTTAAATGGTAAATTAGATTTAATGCTCTTTGGTACATAAAGAGGATTAAAATGTCTTGTTTGACGCTCAATCTTTTTATATGCTGAATCTTTAATTAATGGTGTATCAATACTTTGTTCCTTACGTATTTCACCTACAAGACGCATACCTTGCCATGATTCTTTATCCTTTAATAATAAAGATGTAACTAAATTAAACCATCTTGTTGGTTTAATTGTATACCATGCTCTTAAGAAAACAATATCAGACATTAAAATTTTATCTTCAAAAGTTGCTCTAAAACAACCCTCAGGTGATGAAAGTGCTCTTTTAATTTGTCCTCTTATACCTGAAACTGTACGAATACTTGCACCTTCAAATTTTGCAACTTCAAGTGAACTATTAAACATATTTTTAATAAAAGCTGTATTTTTATAAATTTGATATGGAACACCAACTAATTTTAATTTTTTAACAATTTCAATCTCTTCATCAACTTCTAAAATAACTCCTGTTGCAGAAATTCTAAAATTATTAGCTTTTTCAAGACTTTTTGATGATACATTTTGAAATGCACAAAATGCTGTATTAGGATTAACTAATGGTCCATAAAATGATACAAAACAATGCATATGTTCAGGTGTATATTTTAACATTCTATTCCTTGTACGAGAATCTGATGTTGTATAGATTGGTATTGTTTGAAATCTTCTCCAACCTAATGATAAAATTATTGGATCTTTTGTTTTTAAAATCTTTTTATGCCATCTATGTCTTTTAATACGTGCCTTCATGAATCCAACACGATCTTCACTTGATAATAATCCACCAATTATTACTGGATATGAAGGGTCAAAGTTTTTAATAAATTCACATGGCATATCTTTTACCACTATTCTAACATAAGTACCTGATCTAAACCCTTCAATACGATCTCTTGAATCTGCATCTAATTTTTCATAAATTGCTTTATTTATTTCAAGCTTTTTGGCAATTTTAGCTTTAGCAATATCGTGCCATGTATCATATTTATTTCCTTCATCGTCTATCCATTCATCATCTTTTTCTTCTTCTTCTTCAAACTTTAATCTTAAAGCTTCTTTTTTTCTGGCATTGTTTTTGCGTTCTTCTGATATTGATTTAGAGGTTTCATGATCTGAATTATCTTCATCTGAGTTTGCATTTGAATTATCTGAATTATCATCTGAATTATCATCTGAATTATCATCATTATTTTCATCATTATCTGAAGTTTTCCCCTCCAAATCCTCCAAATCCTCAAAATCATCATATAATTCATCATCAACCTCAGGAAGACCTTTTGTTAAAAATCTATCCGAAAGAAGAGAAATTACCTCGGGATCTTCCCATTCACTGAGATCTTCTGGATATTGAGGAGCATAACAAGGTCTATAAATTCCATCTTCATCAAGATCTTTATTAGAATCATCTTCATTCTTCTTAAAAAATGTATCTTCTTCATTATCCTTTTGATTGTCTTGATTCTCTTCTTCTTTCTCTTGCTCATAAAGACTTTTAATATCTTCCTTTTGATTAATATTTTTTTTATTTAAACTTTGTCTCCATCGATCCATAACTTGATCTGGTGGAATTTCATCCATATATATTAATTTTTGTAAAGATAAATTATGATTCTTTGAATTGTACATTTCAGTTGCTTTTTCTGAAAGATTTTGTTTCCATTTTAATGCTGCTTTTTCATCATCATTATAAGTTTCGTATTCTTGATTTTCAGATATACTTCCTAAGTCAGAATCACTATCAGCATAAACATAGTTTTCATCTACATTTGATGTGCTTTTGTTTTCTTTAGACTGTTTATTTTTTATATTATCATACTCCAACTCAGCCTCGTCATCTTCATCCTCGTCTATATTGTCTATATTGTCTATATTGTCTATATTGTCTATACTGTCCATATTGTCTATATTGTCCATATTGTCCATATTCTCCTTATCACTATTAATAATATTAGCACGTCTAAGCTCCTTTCTGCCTGATAACATATCAGATTTGTAAATCTTATCACTGGAAGAAAACAATTGAATACCATGATTTATCTCTCCTAAAGCATTTGAAGTAGATTGTAAATCAATAACCATTTTTTCACCCAAACCATGAGGTTGATCAGGATTAAAACTTGTTGAACCAACATCAACATAAACAGCATCTTTATCAACCAATACACCACCAACATCACTCATTGGAGCATAAATAAGCTTTTGCTTATCATCTAAACGTTTACGTTTTGGTTTTTTACCTAATTCAATTAATTTTTTATCAAAATAAGGAGTTGGACAAGGATCAGGTAAACGTTCAACATTTGAAATTGTAAAATCACCAACACCAGGAATATGAATCCTTTGATTTAAATATTTCAAAGGTGAACCATGTAAATAACCATAAATTGAAACATTTCTATCTAAAAGTGAATGATTTTCAATTTTTTCTGGATGTGTTATATCAATAACTCTATCAGCTAAAAGATATGGATGTTCATTACGCCATTTCAATGGACGAAATTTCATTACACTAATAAATCTTGATAAATTTAAAATTTCACGATCAGGATATCTACCATTAATTACACCAGATAAATAAAATAATTTTGCACCTTGATAAACTTCAGTCCAAAATCTTTTTTTAAGTAATTTTTTTGAATTCTTTAAACTTGATGATGATTTAAATAAATCAAGATGTGTTGTTATACCTAAAATTCTTGGAAAACCATGAATTGAAAGTATATTTAAAAATTCCATTGTTTCCATTTCAAATCCATAATTACCATCAATTAATAGTAAAACCAAATCAGAAATTTTTGCAATATCAATCATTGTATTAAGATCATTTGAACATTCTATAAAAGTTAATCTTTGTCTCTTACCAGAAATAACAGTAATTGGTCCTTTAATATCATTAATAGTATGCTTTGTATATCTTCTAACTAAACTTTTTATTAATGTACTTTTACCAGTACCAGGTGGTCCAAAAACCGTTACAATTATAGGAGGAGCTTCTTCTTCAATTGTTCTATTAACCATAGGAACATGAAATTTTTTTTCATTTAAATCAGAAGTTCTTTTTGCTTCTTTTTGTAACCTTCCTGGTGCAGATACAGTAAATGCCTTTGCATTGAATCCATTTGCATGTAACTTTTTTTTCCTATTACTTTTTTTATCTTTTTCTCGGTGTGTTTTATTTGTTTGTTCCATTTTGTATGATTTAGTTAATTTTTATAATTTTATGATTTTTTTTATAAATTTTTTTTAACTTTTTTTATAAATTTTTTATAAATTTTT
>JAJMCY010000416.1:0-13358 GCA_030565755.1 Ascobotryozyma cognata | reverse complement strand
GAAATCTTCATTAGTTTTTACTCATCTAAAAAAAAAAAAAAAACATAGTAATAGTAAAATACGTTACCACGTAATATGATATAAATTAGTAGTATTTTATTATTATTTAAAAAAAGACGAAGTTTATAAAAAGCAAATAAATTCCATTACCATGGCAAAACCATATTTTATTCAGCTAAGCAGGGCGTTAAATGGATCGGAGAATAAACATCCGATATTTATAAGACGGAGTAACATCTTCCGATGACGATCTTAAATCCGTACCGGAGTTTTATTTACATTTAAAACATCTTATTACTATTTTAATTTTTATTAATAATTTTATTATTATTATTATTATTTTACTAATATTATTACTATTATTATTATTATTACTATTACTATTACTATTACTATTACTTATTGATTTGTTTTATTGTACATTATAATATATTTATATTATATTTCTTAGTACTAGCACTATGTAAATAGCATAACAACGCCCCAACTCATTTAAATTAATTTCAATTAATAACAGAGAATAATTAAAATTGAAACGTAAAAAGGTACAAAATAAGATAATAGCCTGACAAAACCCGATATTTCCATTTGATAATTTTCTTAGCCAAGTATTTAAATGGTCATCGGTTTAGATCATGTTACCGTGGTGATGATTTTATTAAATATATTTATTAAGACATATAAACAAATGAGAGTTTTATTTATTATTTATTTATTTATAATTAATATAATATAATACAGAACTTATAGGTTGTTAAAAATATGAAAGTAGATAGTAATAAAGTATATAAATATTAAATAGTAAATAATAATATTTA
This sequence comes from Ascobotryozyma cognata, assembly GCA_030565755.1. Taxonomy (NCBI): domain Eukaryota; kingdom Fungi; phylum Ascomycota; class Trigonopsidomycetes; order Trigonopsidales; family Trigonopsidaceae; genus Ascobotryozyma; species Ascobotryozyma cognata. The sequence goes on along the minus strand of JAJMCY010000416.1, from coordinate 12,540 downwards.
ATAATTTCTTTTTTTTTTTTATGTAAATAAATATATCTGTAAATAAGTAAATAAATACATATAAAAAAATCAAGTAAACAATTAAACGGTAAAGTAAATAAAAAAAAAAATAATTTAATCAAATAAATATGAAAATAAAAATAATCTGATCTATTACGTACGCAAATTGTTCTTTAATTAGATAAGACAAATTCACCTTTTCGCTATTTTTTTTTTAAAGTTTTTTTCTTTTGCAATTTATTTTACCTGTAATTTAACGGACTTAAACACATCCATTCATTCATTGCTTTTTTTTTTTTTTATTTATTTTTATTTTATATATATATATATTTGCATATAAATATAATCATTCCCTGTTTATGTGCGTGTTTTTTTTTATTAAATGAAGTAATATTTTATTATACACATAGTATATTATATATTGCATATAGCATTAACACATAATATTAACTAGCCATGTCTGTAGAGGACCCAAATTCAGTATCAAAGTCCTCAAGTTCCCGAAAATCTCATTTTCCTTCCGAGTCATTTTTATCTGAAGAATCAGAAGAAAGAATTACTTCCTTAGCAAGATCATTTACTTCCTTATCGAATAATTCAAATAATTCAGATTATATTGATAATGAAAATCAATCAAATACACAGTTTGTTAATCCTTTTAATTCAGTTCCAATCACAGACCCACGTTTAGATCCATTCTCTGATTCATTTTCTGCAAAAGCATGGACTCAAAATTTAGTACAAATTGCAAATTCTGATCCAGATTATTTTAAACGTAAAAAATTATCTGTTGCTTTTAAAAATCTTCATGTATATGGTTCGGGTACAGATGCTGATTTTCAACGGACTATATTCAATTTACCAATCCAATTATTTAATTTTCTTAAATGTGCTTTAACTGGTTTTAAATCTTCTTCAAAAGTTAATATCCTTCATTCTTTAGATGGTTTAATCAATCATGGTGAACTTGTTATTGTTTTAGGCCGTCCTGGTGCTGGATGTTCCACTTTTCTTAAAACAATTGCTGCTCAAACATATGGTTTCCATATAGATTCTTCTTCAATAATTAATTATGAAGGTCTAACATCACATCAAATTCAAGGGCATTTTCGTGGTGATGTAGTTTATAGTGCAGAAACTGATGAACATTTTCCTCATTTAACTGTTGGACAAACTCTTTTATTTTCAACTTTAATGCGAACTCCTCATAATCGTTTACCAAATGTTACCCGTACTCAATTTGCAACTCATTGTCGTGATGTTTATATGGCAATGTATGGTCTTTCACATACTATCGATACAAAAGTTGGTAATCAATTTGTAAGGGGTGTATCTGGTGGTGAACGTAAGCGTGTATCAATAGCTGAGGTAACTTCATGTGGTGCTCCTTTACAATTATGGGATAATTCTACAAGAGGTTTAGATTCTTCAACCGCTCTTAATTTCGTCCAAAATCTTCGCATTTCTACTGATATTTTAGATACTTCGGCTGCTGTTGCAATATATCAAGCTTCTCAAGATGCATATAATCTATTTCATAAAGTGCTACTTCTTTATGAAGGTCGTCAAATTTACTTTGGTCCAGCAAATGAAGCAAAACAATTTTTCCTTAATATCGGTTATGAATGCGCTCAAAGACAAACAACTGCAGATTTCCTCACTTCTTTAACAAATCCAATAGAACGTATCATAAAACCTGGCTTTGAATCTCGTGTCCCACGTACTCCAGAAGAATTTGAAGCCGTTTGGAAATCTTCACAACAATTCAAAAAGCTTACTACTGAAATAGATCAATATTTGGCTAACAATCCTTTTAATGTTAAAGAGACAAAAAGAAATTTTAAATCAGCACATGTCGCTTCTCAAGCAAAGCATGTTTCAAAATCTTCTCCTTATACTATAAATTTTTGGATGCAAGTCAAATTATGTACTTGGCGTGCATACCTGCGTCTTCTTGGCGATCCAGGTTTTTTTATTTCTGGTGCGATCGGTAATTTCGCTGTAGCTCTTATCGTTGGTTCTCTTTTTTATAACTTACGTCCTGATACTGGTTCTTTTTATTATCGCGGTGCTCTTATATTTTTTGCTCTTCTTTTTAATGCTCTTTCTTGTATCTTAGAAATTATGTCACTTTATTCTGGAAGACCAATTGTTGACAAACACCGTAAACTTGCATTGTATCGTCCTTCAGCTGAGCAAATTGCAAGTATTATTATGGAGTCTCCATCAAAATTTATTACTGCTATTTCTTTTAATATCACTCTTTATTTCTTATCAAATTTGCGGCGTGCTCCTGGACATTTCTTTGTTTTCTTTTTATTTACCCTTCTTATGACATATTGTATGTCTCATGTCTTTAGAACGCTTGGCTCCTTAACAAATTCGATGGCGGAAGCAATGGTACCTGCATCTATTTTCGTTTTTGCAATGAATTCTTATACAGGTTTTGTCATTCCTACTCGAAAAATGCATCTTTGGGCTCGTTGGATTAATTATATTGATCCCATGGGTTATGCCTATGAATCTTTATTAGTAAATGAATTTTCAAAGCGCGAATTTGCTTGCGCTTCTTATGTCCCTGAAGGTCCTTCCTATAATATCATACAAGGGAGTACAAATTTTGTTTGTTCTGCTGTAGGTGCAACTATGGGGCAAATAAGTGTGCTAGGTGATACATTCCTTGAAACTTCATACAGATATAGAAAGTCTCATCTTTGGAGAAATTTTGGTATTGTGGTTGGTTTCATATTTTTTTTTCTTGGTCTTTATCTTGCTGCTGTAGAAGTGAACCCTGGAACTCGATCTAAAGGCGAAGTTCTTGTCTTTCAAAGATCTGCTTTACGAAAAATACGCAAAACCCGAAAGCAGAATGCTACCTTACTAAAAGAGAAAAATTCCCAAACGAATTCTGTTACAGATTTAGAAAAATCTCCCTTGAATGAGAAACCATTACAAAATGAAGAAACCGATAACTCTTTGATTAAAGAAATTAGTACTCATGGCATTGATACCGGTGATGACATATTCCATTGGAAGGATGTCTGTTATACAATAAAAATCAAATCTAACGAGCGCCAATTACTAGATCACTGTGATGGCTGGGTGAAACCTGGAACACTAACTGCCTTGATGGGTGCTTCAGGTGCGGGCAAAACAACTCTTCTCGATGTTCTAGCTTCTCGAGTTACTATGGGAGTTGTAACCGGAAAAATGTTTGTAAATGGACATATAAGAGACGATTCTTTCCAACGTTCTACTGGTTATGTTCAACAAGCTGATTTACATTTGTCAACTTCAACTGTTCGTGAGGCACTTGTATTTTCTGCTTTATTACGTCAACCACGTCATGTACCAGATAGTGAAAAGATTGCTTACGCCGAAAAAGTACTTTCCATTCTAGAGATGGATTCTTACGCCGATGCAGTCGTTGGTGAGCTTGGAGAAGGTCTTAATGTAGAACAACGTAAAAGACTTACTATTGGTGTTGAATTAGCTGCTAAACCTAAATTATTACTATTTTTAGATGAACCTACGTCAGGTCTTGATTCACAAACATCTTGGTCTATTTGTTTACTCATTCGTAAGCTTGCAGATTCTGGACAAGCAATTCTTTGTACCATTCATCAACCTTCTGCTATTTTAATTCAACAATTTGATCGACTTTTGCTTCTTGCTGCGGGTGGCAAAACAGTATATTTTGGAGATTTAGGTAAAAATTGCTCTACATTAATAAATTATTTTGAAAGAAACGGAGCACCACATTGTCCACCAGATGCTAACCCTGCTGAATGGATGTTGTCTGTTATTGGTGCTGCGCCTGGATCTAAAGCTGTTGTTGATTTCCCTACTGTGTGGCAACAGTCTCCTGAAAGAGAGGAAATTCGTGCTGAATTAGATGAAATGGAGAAAACTCTTGTTAACAAACCTGTTGCTAAAGATCCAACTTCACATTTAGAATTTGCAGTCCCATTATGGTATCAGTTTTTTGTTGTCACAAAGCGTGTATTTCAAATGTATTCACGTACTCCTATATATATTATTGCAAAGTTTGGTCTTTCTATATTTTCAGCGCTTTTTAATGGCTTCACCTTTTTTAAGGAGGATAAATCATTACAAGGAATGCAAAATCAAATGTATTCTATATTTTTATTTACTATCAATTATTTTACATTAATTTCACAAATGCTTCCTCAATTTGTAAAACAACGCGCTTTATATGAAGCGAGAGAAAGACCTGCTAAAACATATTCCTGGAAGGTATTCATTTTATCTCAAATATGTGCAGAAATCCCATTACAATTGCTTGTAGGGACAGTAGCATTTTTTTGCTGGTATTATCCTGTTGGATTTTATGTTAATGCTGAATATACGAACACTGTTCATGAACGTGGTGCATTAACGTATTTATATTCAGTTTTACTTTTTATTATGTCATCAGCTATGGGCCAAATGTGTATTGCAGGAGTAGAGTCTCCAGAAGCAGCAGCAAATCTTGGTAGATTTATGTTTTCACTTTCTTTAATGTTTTGTGGTGTATTAGCAGGCCCTAAGTTTATGCCCGGATTTTGGATATTTATGTATCGAGTATCACCTTTTACATATTTCATTTCAGGAAATTTAGCATCAAATTTAGCAAATTCTCCTGTTGAATGTTCTTCTTATGAGTATCGAAGATTTATACCTCCTAGTGGAATGACTTGTGGTGATTATATGACCGAATTTCTTTCAACAGAACCAGGATATTTACTTGATAAAAATTCTACTACTGAATGTGCATATTGTCCTTTTTCAAATACTACTGAATACTTGGATTCAGTTAATAGTAAATATTCTCAAAGGTGGTGGCATATGGTTATTTTAATTGCTTATATAATTTTTAACTATATTATGGCAATATTTCTTTATTGGTTTGTGCGTGTTCCTAAAAAGAGTAAAAAAGTTAAGGAGATTTCGAGTTAATTATTTTGAAATATAATATTTTGTATACCTTATTTCAAATTTTTTTTTTTTTTTTTTTTTTTTTTTTTTTTTTTTTTTTTTTTTTTTTTTTTTTTTTTTCTGTTTTTCCTTTGTTTGTGAATTTATTTTTTCATTTAAAATTTTTAGTATATTTCTCTTCTTTCTTAGTTTAATTGTATATTATAATTCTAATATATTAACTTATATTAAAAAATTTAACATTTTCTTTAAAAATCAATTATTTTTATTGCGATTATTATTTCAATTTAATTAAAAAAAAAAATAAAAAAAAAAAAGTAATTTTTGTGATTATTTATAATATATAAATAACATTACTAACTTAAATAAAATAAATATTCTAGAATTATGTACAGTATATAAATAAGCATTTCATTACATAATACTCCTCGGTTAAAATAATAAACTACTTACAAGCCACTTACTAATACGATTTTAAATTATACTGTATTTCGCTTGTTTTATAGTGTAAATAGAATCGCTAAGTTACATTATTATGATTAATTAGTAAATATTTCCACATTTAGTTTTGTTATATAAATTATAGTATATTATTATTTTTATATTTTATATATCTTTATATGGTTTTTAGTCTTTATTAATTTTTTATATGGTTTTTTTTCTGTTGATTTTTCATTTTTTTTTCATTTTCTCTTTTAAATTGAATACTTTAATTAAATGTTGTTACTGTAAATACTTATTATAAATTCTTTGAGATTATAATACTAAAAATGTAAAGTTAATGAATATTTTAATTTATTTTGAGCTTCTTACCTTTTATCCATTTATTATATTAGACTAAATAGATAAGTAATAAAAACTAGAAATTTTTTTTTTTTTTTTTTTTTTTTTTTGTAACAAAATATATATACTATCATATATTATATATATACATATATAATATAATAGATATAGAATATTAGATTAATAGTTTATAATAAAGTGTGCTATTTCTTCTACCAATCAATACCAAAGTTAAACGCCTCCTCGTTTGCCTTTGTATTTTAATAATTTAGAAAGTTATTAGATATCGGTAAATATATCTCTAAGCCACTTCTAAAATAGTATGCAAAATTTTTAAACAATTATAAATAGACACGAAAAAATGAAAAAACAAATATTGTTATGCAGGAGGTATCGCTTTCAACTATTATTTAACAAACAAAGTCTAACATATACTAATATATGCGGGGGAGAGAGAGAAGGAAAAATAAGCTAAATTAATTAAAATAGATCAATTACAATTTATAGTATTAAAGAAATACCAACAGTTATAATAATATAGCTTTCGAGGTTTATGCTATGAAAAACCTGAATAATTAATCACAATTCGATTCAGACAATGGAAAAAAAAATTAGTAATATTTACTTAAATCAAATTCTACAAGTAAATAAACATTTGGAAAAACAGAATTAATATTACATTCTAATGTAGAAAAGAAATTCATTTGGAATTTGTAAGTTTTATAAATATACCAACAAAAAACAAAACATAATAATTAGAAAAAAATAAATAAAAGAAATCTAATTATTTTAGTAAAAATAATAAATTCTATAAAATGAAAATTAAGACACAGGATTTATTAAGCTTTTTTTTTTTTTTTTTTTTTTCTTGCAATAAACTACTGTTTTTATATTTTCTTTGTCATTTATTTTCTATTATTTTCTATTATTTTCAAAGACATTAATGCTTTCATAAGTTTGTAAAAATGAATTGTGTAAAATGAGTGCAATTAACCAACAATTTATAAAATTCAGGTTATATGTTTGTATAAAAATAAAAACAAATTACATAATACAAATGATCCATCTAGAATGTAAACATAGACAGACATACCATACTTTGTTTATATTCCTCTAGTTTAATAGTCATAACTATCTTTATTAGACTACTATAATTAATTACTAAGAAATGACTATTTTATTTTATTTTTATTTTTTATATATTTAAGCTAGCTAATAAAAGCGCAACATGTGCTGGTTGAAACAGTCTGCGATAAATTTTCCTATTACGCACTGTATAATTGCATATATTAAATAGAAAGCCTTGGCACAACCTGTGGCATTAGTGGATCATGTTTATAGTAATTATTATACTAACGATTAGTTCGTGCTGCTAGCGTGGATATTGAAATACGCACTCAGATGAGGTTTTTTTTTTTACTTTTATACATACACCTTTCGTGCTGAAAGAATTAGTTCATCACAACAATGTTTCTCAATCACCATAACAACAATAGTATCAATTTGAATACAGTTTGGGTTTTTTTTTTTTTCTTAACATGTTTCTCTAATTACAGATTTTATATACTAGAAATTCTTTTTCGTTAACAAATTTATTACTTCTCAGTGATGAATTTCAATTTCGATTCATTTTCTATCATAATACCAATTCAGCGTATTTTAAAATCTTGGATTCAGGATTTATTTCAAATTAAGTATTTTATACCTAGTTATATTTTATATTCCTTTATCTTATTCTACATCATCTTATTTTCCATTTATTTATTAAGTTATTTCTTATTTTTTATTCCATTAACTGATTTATTATTGCTTTTTCTAACTTTAATTTATTTACAATATTATATTTAAGTTATTATAATTTTTTTATATTTATTTGCTTTTTGAATTGATTATTTGATCGTATTCGATTGATTTGCTTTATCCAAATATACTTTACTTTAATTTAGTTTATTAACATAATTTAATTTAACTTATTGGCATATTTTAATTCAGTTTATTAACATAATCTAATTTAATTTAACTTATTGGCATATTTTAATTCAGTTTATTAACATAATTTAATTTAATTTAATTTAATTTATTTTTAATTTATCTTTTTTTTATTTTTTTTTTTTATTTTCGTCTATTTCAATTTTATTTTTTTTACTCGATATACACTAAGTAAACTTAACTATTTATTTCTTTTAGCTGTTTCATTTTATTTAAAGTGTTTTTGGCTTAATTATTTATTGTTTATTTATTTTGGTAGGATAAATTTATTACTTAATTATTTGTTTTTTGCTTATTTTATTATTTAATTTATATTTAATTGTGGATGTTTTATTAGTCTTATTTAAACGAACATTACTAAATTTATTTGTATAATATAATAATGAGATTTACGTAAAGTATTATTTTTTGACAGATGATATACTATTTTTATTTTATTACATGATTAAATATTTTATATTTTTTTTCTGTAAACTATCTCCTTTATAAAGCTTATATTACATTATTATTATAATAGCTAGCTATTTATATTCAAACTGTTACCCAGTTTAACATAATAAAGTATTAACAAATAAAACCGTATAAAAAGGGTTAATTTCTTTTAAGAAATATTACCTCGGATTCTGAGTTTTCTTATTACATACCCTAACCTCTACTAATTTACATACAATAGCTATATACTGAATCTAGATTCTTTATATTTATTTATTTAATTATTTTTATTTTTTCTCGGTTGCTAGAGAAGCCAAATGCATCAACTTTGGGGTGAAAAAAATAATATTACCCACGCTTATATTATATAGTATGAGCCAAATTTTGCTCTGATAGTGTATATTTCAAAGATTTAATTCTAAAATGTGTTAACATGAATGCCTTGTAATACTAATATTTCAAGCATAATTTTTTATAATAATTTAAAAGGCTATGAAGTTTTAAGATTTTTCAGTTTGCGTAAATATACTTTTAAAAGTACTTATACCGTTATTTTATAAATATATTATATTATTATCAATACATATTCTTTTTATAAAAAAGGATACGTGTTCATATGTGCTCGTCAAAAATATACATTGCCCAGTATTCCAAATCTGTATATATAAAAAAATTTCTACTAAAACGTGGAGATGCAGCTTATTCGTTAAATATAAGCGAATTTGGAATCGCTAATTTTAGTACTTGATTAAAAAAATAAGAAAGAAATGCGTAAACTTTGTTGTCAAATTACAAACTGTATTATACGATATTTGAGAATAGGCTGGGCAATATTGATTTATTTTGAGTAAAAAGTATTATTTGTTAAGCTTGTCTGATTAGCAGCAATTTTAAAAATTAATAAACATAACTAAATTTAATATGAAAAAAAATATAAATATATAGAATAAATATTAGTTATAAAGTATTTAAAAAAAGAAAAAAAGCTATAATAGTAATCAGTTTAGTAGTACAAGTATTACCAGATTAAAAAAAAGATATTAATTTAAATCTGTATAAGTAAAATATTTTTAAAGCCACGAATAAAAACATATGTGCGATATAGTAATACTATTCCAAAAAACGTTAGTGTATTTAAACAGGGTAAATAACTTTTACAGTAAATGTAAATGAATAATTAAAATAAATAATAACTAAGTAAATAAATCAATAATAAAAGATGCGAAATCGAATTAATCGAATTAATCGAACGGTAAAGCAAATAAGTACAGATTTAACAGAGCTAATAATAAATAATCAATTTTATTTCATAATATTGCTATAATATTATTAAATAAGCAATTTTTTTTTTTTTTTTTTTGTCTGTCAGGCTTCTTTATTCAGTTACATTATATATATGGCACTTAAAATTTTTAACAGCATTATGTTTATTAAATATTTAAATAATTTCGTCGTGGTTTATACTTTTTTAATCATATAAAAAAGATTTAGTTTTGATTACATTCGCAGAAAATTTTATATACAGCTATCTTATTCTGTCTATTTGGCTCATCCATTTATTTGAAACTATTATTTTTGTTATGGCAGTTTAACAATTTAAGTATATTTTTTTTTCTAATTATACGCCGGTTCATCGGCATTAAAAAAATTTTTTTTTTTGTTTGTTATTTACATAGTCGATTCAAATTGCATAGTTAATTTATATGTGGAAATAAGTTCCATTTTATTTTAAATAATGTTGTTTTATTAACATTTTCTTTTTTTGGTTTATTTTTTGACAGCGAATAGTTTTGTGTTGAATAATTACCGTTAATTATAATTATTAATAAGGTTGAAATTATTAGCAATAATACTATTGATATTATTAATATTATTAGTGTATTATGAATAATTTATTATATTTTATTATATTTTATTGAAATGTACTATTGTTTAATACTTGTTTAAATGACTATATTTAATTATTTAAGAACGACTAATATTTAGTATAAAGATAGGGTAGTTTTAAAAGAGAAAACGACACGCTATTTTCGATAAGAAAACATTTTAGAATTTTAGCATCGCAATAAAATTACCAACTTGCTGACATGGGAGCTAATTTTGGTTTTTCTATTATTTTTATTAATGCTGTTCATTTTGGTTAATGATCTATTTTAATGGTGGATAATCCCTTTATGGGATTTTATCTTCATTTTATTTTTATTTTTATTTTGTTATTTTTACTTTTAATATTTTTTTTTTATAATATTTTTTTTTTTTTTTTTATTACTACTATATATTAAATAGTTATTTTTCAAGTATTTAAATCGAATGAAAACAAGAAAAGATTAAAGGATATCTTTCACAATACATATTGGACAAAATAATACTTATCTCATTACGTTATAATGCAGATTTCTTATATCTTTTGTTTGATTTTGATAAGACAAGTATATGCAGGAGTATTTAAAGAAATTTTTGAAAGAAATGAAAACTACGAATGTACTTCTACAATAACGGAGGAGTCAACAGTTGTTTTAACTTCTACTGAAGATTATACAATTACAAAATTATGTAATCCAATTTCTGTAACTTCAATTGCCCAAGCTGCGTATGTTTCTATTGTTTATTCCACTGGTGATTATAGCACAACATCAAATAACCAAGTTGGTATAACTAAGGTTACAAGTGTTCCTGCAACAATCACGGTAAACCAGTTTCCAACTACTATATATTATCCTTGCACTTCAGCTACAACTATTTACTCAACTGACTCTAATGGATCTATTCGAACATATGTTTGGGATGGATTGGATGGTGAGGTTTCTAATGTTGATGCTGGAGTAAATGAAATTCAATATGTCACCAAGACTGTATATGGTGCGGGCGCTTTAGGCTCGGATTCAACTGCCATAGGATACTCAATTTATCCTCAAGCTCAAAATGCTATGGAAACTATAGCAGCAGAATCTGTCATATCGAATAATGCGTCAAATAAAAAATATTACGTTTCAGATTGTGAAATTACTATTACTACAAGCACAACACAAACTGTACAGGTAACAGATATGAATGGAATAAAATTTGACTCAACTACATGTGTACCTATTGTGCGGACTTTCACTTCAAAAACTACTTTATATTATAACAATGCACATTCTACGAATTATATATTAGGGGGCGAATCAGGGAGTAAATCGGGGAGTGAATCAGAGAGCGAGTCAGAGAATGTACCAGATAATGAACCAGATAATGGGTTAGACGAATGTGTTTCTTGCATCACCACAGAAATAATAAAATCAGTTACAATAACTGACGAAGAATGTATTACTACTTCTTATGAAACTGTTGTTGCTGGAATTACAGTCACTAGTTTTGAAGTAATTACATATCCTACTACATATACAACAACTACTACTTCTTATAAAACTATTCATCCTCCCAAGACTTCATATTCAAAATTTACAGATGCTGGTTCTATTCCTTCGCCATATACCTATTATGATTCAGTAAGCTGCAGCTGCTCTGTAGTTGTCATTCCGGTTCCTCCTTATAATACAATAACTTCTTTATATAAAGCTTCAGGACCACTTCCTCCTCCTTATACTACTACAAATTCTGTTGGAAGTACAATAATTGTTGTCCCAATAGAACAGTTTAGTACGTCTACTGCTATTTGGACTTCTTCTGGGCCACTTCCTCCTCCAACTACTATAGTCACTACTAATTCTGTTGGATCAACTACAACATTTGTTGAATTATTTACTTCTCCAAATCAAATAAGTACTTCCACTGTAGTATGGAAATCTTCTGGGCCAATACCCCCAGTCACTACCATAGTTACTACTAATTCTATTGGGGTCACTACAACCTTTGTTGAGTTATTTACTCCTTATAACCCATTGAGCACTAGTACATCTATTTACACATCTAGTGGACCACTACCTCCACCTACTACTATTGTCACTACGAACTCCGTTGGGTTAAGCACGTCAGTTGTTATATCATACACCCGTCCACCAACTATTAGCATAATTACATCTACCTACACTTCTAGTGGACCACTTCCACCACCTACAACAGTTGCTACTACGAACTCCGTTGGATCAAGCACAACTGTTGTTGTGTCATATACTCGTCCACCAACTATTAGCACAACTACATCTACCTATACTTCTAGTGGACCACTTCCACCACCTACTACTGTTGTTACGACTAATTCAGTTGGATCAAGTACAACTCTTGTTGTGTCATATACTCGTCCACCAACTATTAGTACCTCTACATCTATATACACTTCTAGTGGACCACTTCCACCACCTACAACGGTTGTTACCACGAACTCAGTTGGATCAAGTACAACTGTTGTTGTGTCATATACACGTCCACCAACTATTAGTACCACAATATCTACCTACA
>JAJMCY010000415.1:0-13401 GCA_030565755.1 Ascobotryozyma cognata | reverse complement strand
AATAAATAAATAATAAATAAATAATAAATAAATAATAAATAAATAATAAATAAATAATAAATAAATAATAAATAAATAATAAATAAATAATAAATAAATAATAAATAAATAATAAATAAATAATAAATAAATAATAAATAAATAATAAATAAATAATAAATAAATAATAAATAAATAATAAATAAATAATAAATAAATATTAAATAAATAATAAAATAAATCAAATAAATAAAATCAATAAAATCATAAAATAAAATCAATACAATCTTAAAATAAATAAATAAAATAAAAATAAAAATATAATAAATAAATAAATAAATAAATACATAAATACACAAATAAATAATAACTAAATATTCAGATTTCTCACAGTTATTAATCTAGTACAAAACAATACTTTGTACAGATGTCTAAAAAGCAAAGTAAATAAATACCTACAGAAGCACTATTGTTCTATTTTTATTAATTATTATTTTTATTATTTTATTATTTTATTATTTTATTATTATATTACTTTATTACTTTATTACTTTATTATTTTATTATTTTATTATTTATTATTTTATTATTTTATTATTATATTACTTTATTATTTTATTATTTTATTATTTTATTATTATATTACTTTATTATTATATTATTATATTATTTTTATTATTTTTAATATTTCTATTTACTATTAATATTTAATTATTATAAGTTGAATATTCTATTCATTTGGATAACCAGCTTACTCGCATACAAACAATTAAAATTAAAAATAATAGTTAAAATAATAGTTAAAATAATAATTAAAATAATAATTAAAATTAAAATTAAAATTAAAAAATAATTATAATTTTAATTAATTATTTTACTACCGTATGGAGAATTTTCTTCCCCTCAAAAACAAAAACAAAAACAAAACAAAAACAAAATAAAAACAAAATAAAAACAAAATAAAAACAAAATAAAAACAAAATAAAAACAAAATAAAAACAAATAACACTTAACGGTTTTGCCATTTTCCTGCTCCGTACCATATTATGATAAACAGGGTAATACTATATTATTATAAGTAGGGTAATATTGAATTGTACTACGTTTTATTTATTTTAAATTGTATATGTAGTCATGACAACTAGAGAAAATCAAAAATATTTTAAATTAATATTAGACAATTATAATTAATTAATTACTTAAAATTTTACAATAGAAGAAAGATTTATAATAAGTAATAAATATACTTAGTTCTTTACTAATTAATTTATTATCTTACTATTACATTTAATATTTTAACTAATTATACTATTACACTTAAAATGCCATCTTTAAAAGACGCTGTTCGTTCTTTATTAAAACCAAAAAAAAATTTAGATTTCGATCCAGACGATGTTGACTACAATAATAATAATTCATTATCAGATCAGAACAGTGAAGATGAAGGTAAAGAAGAGGTTTTAAAAAAAGGACGTGATCATTATATAGCAACTGATAAAAGTCTTTTAAGAAGAGGAATTCCTATTGAGGATCCAAGATATTTTGGTAGCAAAAAATCTAGAAGTGAATTAGGTTTAGAGTTTGACGTAGCCAGTGACAGTGACAGTGACAGTGACAGTGACAGTGACAGTGACAGTGACAGTGACAGTGACAATGACAACGACAATGACAATGTCAATGAAAATGAAAATGAAAATGAAAACAGTGAAAACGATGATAGTAATCAAAGTGAAAACAGTGAGAGTGAAGATAATAGTGACCTCAGTGAAAACAGCGAAAGTGAAGACAATGACCACAGTGAAAACAGCGAAAGTGAAAACAAATACAAACAGTCACAATTAGAAGAAACTTACAAAGGAAACTCAAACGAAAAAACTAAAATCAAATCTCTTCTTAAACTAGCACATAAAAATGCAATACAATCAGTATCAGAAACAAATGAATCAGACGCAAATAAAGGCAAGTCTCTATTGACCCAAATATCAAATTATGAAATACTTTTAGATGCAAGAATAAAAATACAAAAAGCAATATCAGCCTCAAATACTTTACCTTTACAAACAGATAAATCATTATGGTCAGATCAAACTTCACAATTAATAAATTCTACAAAAAATTCCCTTCTTGAATTACTTTCTTCAATATCCACATACAGATCATGTTTATTAAAAAATGAATTGTCAGTAACAAATGATTCAATAAATTCTACAAATAAAAGAAAATATTCATCGATAGAAGAATCTATTGACGATACAAAATCATTAGATAATACTCTTAGTTCTCTTCAAAATATAATACTAGACAAATGGTCTCGCAAAAATCAAATCTCTTCTGGTTTATCTTCTTTAAATTCTAATAAATTTAAAGCTTTAAACCAATCTGCATCAGTTCAGGTAAACACTATATTGGCAGACAAAGAAAGGCTTATAAAAAGAGCTAGAATTAATAGATCAGGTGCAAAACTAATAAATGCTCAACCTGCTTCATCATCAGAATCAAATTCAAATTCAAATTCAAATTCAAAAAATCCAAAAAATTCAAAAAATCCAAAAAATTCAAAAAATTCTGTTACACCATCAGGTCCAGTAAAAGGAGTCTTAGAGGATCCTTATGTTTTTGACGATACAGACTTCTACAGATTATTATTAAAAGATTTAGTTGATAGAAAAATGATTGACTCCAACTCAAATTCAAATGTTGATGGAATAAAGTGGGATATTATCAGTAATAGCAATCCAAAACAATTTTCAGAAAAAAAGGCACAGGTTGACACTCGTGCTTCTAAAGGTAGAAAATTAAGATATAACGTTCAAGAAAAAATTCAAAATTTTATGGCTCCTCTTAATTTACCAAATCAATGGTCCGATGAACAAGCAGATGAATTATTCTCCAGTTTATTAGGACAAGCCCCTTCAAGTAAACTTCTTGCAGAATCTGAATCTGATTATGATTCAGAAAATGAAAATAATGATGATAATGACTATGTAAATCTTGCGGATGGGAAATTAGATAGTATTAAAATTTTTGGATAATTTGTAGTTTAACTAAATTTTTGTTTCGAATATTCTTGTATTTTTAATAAGTATTATTCCTTTCTTTTGTTTTATTTTTTTTTTTTTTTATTTTTTTTATTTTTTTTTTTTCTTTAATTTAAAAATAGAATATAAAAGTTTTTTTATCATTAATGTTTTTCATTATCATAAAGAGGTTATTAATCCGAGTCATAATTGACTAGAGATATTGATGGATTTTGATCATTTTTTTTATTGTTAATCTTTGATATAAGCTTTACACCTAAAATTGTCTTATTAGTTTTATCAGTAGACTGTGAATTATTTTTTTTAACAAATTTTGCATCTTTTAAATTATTTTGAATTTCTATTAGAAAAGGATCTTCCTTTTCCCTTATATTTAAATCAATAATTTTTGCAAATGCTTTTGATTTAGATTTTGCTTTTCTAATATCTGTTTCATCTTTTACTTGGTTGTATAAACCTTTTGCCAATGTTTGTCTCAATTTTTGATTTCTTGCAGGTGTTAATGCAGGAGTATGACCGAAATTTATATTCATTGCTTTAATTGTGTCTGATGGTGTATTATCTAATATGCCTATACTTAAACCACCTTTACGTGCAGCAAAATCCTTTCTTTCTTTTTCTTTTTGTTGAATTAATTTTTTTTCAGCTCTAAAATGACGACGTAATTTCTGAGATTGTGCATATGGATCACCCCATCTTTTATTAGTATATTCCATTAAATCAGCTATGCGCTTAAGTGAAGATTTATGATTTGCAAGTTGTTTTTTAGTTGATTCAAAAGTACTGAATGGATTATTTTTGTATTTACTATTTTTAGAATTAATATCTTCATTTGCTTTTATTTCAATAGCTCCTATTTTAGCACCATCATATTCTGTTATTTTTTTTCTAGCACCTTCTTTTACAACATAAGTTGTATTTTCAGGATCAGTATTTATTTCAATAATATGTGCACATTGATGACATTTAAATCTAAAAGACCATATAGGAGTAGTATAAAAGGAACCGATTTTTTGTTTTTCTGCATTAAATCGAACTCCTTCAGAAATATGCGTGTTACAACTATTACACCAAACTGATATTGGAATTTCAAATCGCACCTATGATGTTAATAAAGGTATTAAAAGTTATAGTTATCAAAGGTACACCAGATATTCTCACCACAATAATTCTGTATCATGTTAGTGTCGTTATAATTAAGTTTTAAATATATTTTAAATACATTTTAAATATATTCTGAAATACAATAATAAGAAAAAAAAATCTTACCCTTGCTTTATCTTTGAGGCTCTTTTACCAAGACTATGTCTCCCATTTAGAGTATTCAAGCTAGACTTTCCATCATAATCTGGGGGATAATATTTATTAAATCCTTGCATAGTATAGTATAGTTATTATTATTATTATGTAATATTTATTATATATTATATATTATATATTATATATTATATATTATATATTATATTACAATTTTATAAATTTAGTTCTTATAGTTGCTTTTCATATTGATATTGTAGTAATGCGTTCTGTACTCCAGTCCAGATTAAAGATATAAAAATGGTTGCCATGCAAATGTCAATAATTTACCTAATTATAATTTTAAATATACTGCTATTAGACTTTATAACTAAGAATTTAAGAAATTTTAAAATTCTTTGTATATTTTATATTTTATTATTTTATTATTTTATTATTTTATTATTTTATTATTTTATTAGCATTTCATTTGTATGGGTCATAATTTAGTCTTTGATATTCTATTATTATTATTTTATTACCTTACATACTAAAGTTTAATTGTAATTTTTTACTTATATGTATATATACGTATAAATAAATTATAAATTTATAAATTCGTAATAGTTTATTATTATACAGTTAGTTATTTTCTAATACAATAAACATTTATTTATCTATTTATTAAATTATACTAAAATCAAATATAAACAAACATATTAAATATTTTAAAAACAAACTAATTTCTAACTATTTACGAATAAATGCATATATATATATATATTTTTTAATTTAATAATAATACAAACAAAGTGGATTTTAATTGCTATATTTAAAAGTGTCGTTTAGACTAAATATTTAGTCTTCATTGAAATGAATATGTATAAACGTAATTGTTTCTGTCTGATATGTATTTATCTGATAATTGAACTAACTATATTTTAATAATAGAAAATGACTGTATACGTATAATATTTATATAGTTTTATTTTTTTTATTTTTTTATTTGTACTATTTTGTTTTATTTTATTTACTTAATGTATTTATTTACTTAATGTATTTACTTTATTGTATTGTATTATTTTGTCTTTAATTTTTTAAATAAACATTGCTCTAATCTATTTTATATACTTGCATAATTAATTTCATATAGTAGAGTAGAAACCATGACGATAATTATAATAAAAAATAGGACCAGGACTACAAGAATATAAAAAATAAAAATATAAATATAAAATATAAAATATAAAATATAAAATATAAAATATAAAATATAAAATATAAAATATAAAATATAAAATATAAAATACAAAAATATAAAATATAAAAATATATAATATAAAAATATAAAATATATAATTAATAATTAGACATTTAAAATTTTATTGTATATAGACTAAATCTTTTCTTTTTTGTTTAATTTTTCACTTTTACAAATAGCCAAATAAACCATGGAATCTTCAAGTAGTTTTAACAATAAACAATTAAATTTAGAAAATAAAAATGATAAAAAATTATCAGAAATTCCTAATAATGATACAGATTCAGATTCAAATACTGATATAATAGTTAAAACAAATAAATATACAAAATCCAGCTTTAAATCCAGCTTTAATGGCGATTCAAATTTAGAAAAAAATAAATGCGCAAATAATTTAAACATTTCAAATGATAGTTTGTCAGAAAATATGAATAAATTGAAAATTGAAAAAGAAAAGGAAAAGGAAAATGATAAAAAAAATGATAAAAAAATTATTGTTCATTCATCAAAAATTGTAAAACGTCCAATACCTAAAGCTGATGGTCGTTCACAAAGACAGATTGAAATTGAACAAATAAATAGAAGGTTTAAAAAAAATATTAATATTTATCCGGATGATATCTCATACAGGATTACCTTCCCACCTTCTGATCCTGATTTTCCATTTGATTTACAAAACATTATTTTTAAATTAACTGTTCCAAATGATTATCCTGAATCTTTTCCACACATATTTGTTTTAAATAAAGATATTCCACGAGGATTTGCTATAAATGTCGAAAAAGGTTTTGAAAATCTTAGAAATAATAATAAATCTATTTCTTTATTGCAACAAATTAATTTATTAGATAGAAATTTAGAATCTTTTCTAAAAGAAGATAAGGCACCAACAATAAAAATTGTGAAACCTAATTCGATAGATACTGATGCACAGAATTCAATAAAAAAACCTTCCTTTTCTGTAGATGCAAAACCATTTGTACCTTCAAATTCTAAAAATAAAAATGATTCTAAGGATAAAGTTGTTAAATTTTCACAAAAATCTATCACCTATGATTCATATCAATTACTAATGGCTCAAAGTATACAGGAAAGAGAGACAAAACTTTTATTAGCAAGATTAAAAAACTCTAGGGTTTATCAAACTACGGAGGAAGGAATATATTATACAATCCCAATTAAAATTCCAAGAAATCATGAACTGGCGGATTCTATAAAAGATGTAACAACAATACGTTTATTTATTCCTACAACCTATAATCTTCAGCCATGCACAATAACATTGATTGGGAATGAAAGTCAAGAAGCTAGAAATATAGAAGCTGCATTTTTGAATCATGCTCTTAGTCAATCCAACTTTTCTCTTTTAGCGCATTTAAATTATTTAGCTGAAAATTTTTCTTCAATGAGTAAAGCTATATCATATCCAAAGAACGAAGACCAAGAAGATTTTATGGCTGAACTTAATCATGATGGTTTAGAACAACCCCCAGAATGGGTTTTTGATATTGATTCGAATTCAGAGTCTGGATCTGATGTTGAATCTGAGTCTGATTCTGATGAAGAATTTGAAAATGGTGATAATTATAAAAAACTTAATAAGCAATATTTGGAAGATAATTTACAAATAAATAATAATAAAGACAAAAATAGCTCTATACAGATTAACCAGGAATCAGAATTAAGTGCTGTTATTGATGAAATAGAACAAAATAATATTGAAGATAATTTACAATTATCAAATGATAAAATTGTACCTCCTCTTCCGTCTGTCGTTTCTGCTCCTCATGGTACAGCAATATCTTTTCCTAATATTAAGTTAAGTGGTATCGAACTTTTAGAATGTTCATCATTAAATTTAATGGTTCGTTGTATACGATGTAAAGAACTTTGTGAGTTGCGAGGATTGAGATCATCTGCAATTCATACAGAAAAATATTCTAATAATGTTAGTACAGTTTGTTTAAAGTGTTCAGCATTATTATCTATGAGATTTAGAGGTGAATTTGTACATGAAAACAATTCACGAATAGGATATCTTGATATAGAAGGTTGTACGCCATTTGATTTTTTACCAAGTAATTTTATACCAACTTGTTTTAATTGTTCAACATCATTATCAACACCTGGAATAAAAGGACTTTCTATTGCACAAGCTTTAAGTGCATTTTGTCGTACATGTCATAATAAAATGACAGCTTATATATCAGAAGTTAAATTTACACAAATTACTAATGAAGGGTTAGATATTAGTGCTCTTAAATTAAAAAAAAAGAAAAAGGAAAATCTTGGAATTATTGCTGGTACGCCACTTCCTAATAATGGTACATGTTCACATTACAAAAAGTCTACAAGATGGTTTAGATTTTCTTGTTGCCAAAAGGTTTTCCCTTGTGACAAATGCCATAATGAGAAATCTGATCATGTTGAAGAACATGCAAATAGAATAATATGTGGAATGTGTTCAAGAGAACAAAATTATAATCCATCTGCATGTGCATACTGTCATCATCAATTTATTAGAAAGTCATCCGGTTTTTGGGAGGGTGGTAAAGGTACGCGGGATCGTGTTACAATGTCTCGAAAAGATTCTCGCAAGCACAAGCGTGTTGTTAAATAAAATGAAAATAGAGTAGGTATTACAGTTTACGTGGTTTTTTTTTTTTTTTTTTTTTTTTTGAAAGTATTTACAATTTTTAAAAGTATGTATATTATTATATGTATGCTGTTTTACAAGTATTTATTTTATTTACAAACTTTTTTTACAATAGAATCAAAATACAGTTCATGCCCTTAAGTTCAATATTATATTCAATTTAGAAGATTAAATTGAATAGTTTTTCTATGGTTTAGTTAGGATATTTTAGCAGATAAAATATGCTAGAAAATATGCTAGAAAATGCTAAAAAATGATAAAAAATGATAAAAAATGATAAAATATACAAGCTATATCTGATTAAATTATATTAATGTAAACCTAATCGATCGTATAAAACAGCCAGTTGCTACAACAACCGCTATCTACTTACTTTACTTATAATGCAATTATTAAATCTCGGAATTTATTTATTTTTTTTTGTTTATTTATTATTATTTATTATTTCTATTATTTTTACCATTTATTATTATTTATTATTTATTTTAAGGAAAAGATAGCATTTATTTATTTATTTATTTATTTATTATTTATTATTTATTATTTATTATTTATTATTTATTATTTATTTTAAGGAAAAGATAGCATTTATTTATTTTTTGCTTATTTATTTATTTATTATTTTTATTTTTTGCTTATTACTGAAAATTATTTGTTAGAATTTGGTAAGATTTATTTATTATTATTACTAAGATATCTAATATTCTTACTAACCTTTGTTTTTATTAGGTTGTTTACTGATAGAGTTTTTTTAGTTTTTTAAAATTGCCTTTGTATGGAAATAATTATTAAATAAATTAAAATTTAAAATTTAAAATTTAAAATTTAAAATTTAAAATTTAAATTTAAAATTTATAATTAATAATCAATAATTAATAATTTAAAAACATTTATTATATAATCATGTCGGAATACAGTAGCTCAAATACCTCATTACCTTTAAAAGAAGACGATATTAGTGTAGGAACGGATGAAAAAACGACATTAGGAGAAAATGATAAAATAATTGAAATTGAAATAGATGGAAGAGGACAATTTTACGATAGTTTAGGAAGAACAATTATTTTTAGAGGTATAAATATTGCAGCAGATTCTAAATTACCAACTATACCCTTTTTCCCTAGTCATGAACAAGAGGATTTTTTAAATGGTGATGTTGTTAGATTTATTGGGGCACCATTTCCTCTCGAAGAGGCTGATGAACATTTAATCAGATTAAAAAATTTAGGTTTTAATTTAGTTAGATTTATGTACACTTGGGAAGCAATAGAACATGAAGGACCTAAAAAATATGATGAAGGATATATTGATTATATTATTAAATTACTTGAAAAATTTAAAAAATATAATATTAAAGTAATTATGAATATTCATCAAGATGTATGGTCAAGATTTACTGGTGGTTCAGGTGCGCCTATGTGGACTTTATATGCTGCTGGTTTAAATGTTGCTAATTTTGATTGTAATGAAGCTGCAATTGTTCAAAATACATATAAAAATGTTGATAAATTTCCTAGAATGATTTGGCCTACAAATTATAATCGTCTTGCTTGTATGACAATGTTTACTTTATTTTTTGGTGGAAAGGATTTTGCACCTAAGTGTATTATAGATGGAATTAATATTCAAGATTATCTTAGAACTCATTTATTAAATGCAATTAAACATTTTGCTCAAAGAATTTATTCTTCTAATATTGACTTGCAAGATGTAATTATTGGATGGGAATCTTTAAATGAACCAAATGCTGGTCTTATTGGTCATTTGGATTTAAATGATTTTAGATCAGAATTTTCTTTACATGTAGGTACTTCACCTACTCCTTTTCAATCAATGTGTCTTGGGCAAGGTTATGAAGAAGAAATTGATGTTTATGAACTTGGGAGTACAAATTATAAGAAAACTGGTACAACTTTAATAAATAAACAAAAACAAGTTTGTTGGTTAGATAAAAATTATGATGACACAAAATATGGTTGGAATAGAGATCCTAATTGGGATTATTCAAAATGTATTTGGGCTTCACATGGTATTTGGGATATTCAAAAAAAAAATTTACATAAACCTAATTATTTTTCACAAGCAATTGATGGTAGTTTTGTTGATGATAATGTATGGATTAATAAATACTTTATAAATTTCTTACAAGATTTTATTTCCACTATAAGATCAGTCAATAAATCCTCTATAATTTTTGCTCAACCTCCAGTATTTCATCTTCCACCTAAACTTCGCTTAGATGGTGTAAAAGAAAAAAAAATAGTGTTTTGTCCTCATTTTTATGATGGTTTAACTTTAATGCATAAATCATGGAATAGAAATTTTAATGTAGATGTAATTGGAATATTACGTGGTGATTATAAATCAATTGGTAACATGTTTGCCGTTAGACTTGGTTACAAATATGTTCGCAATTGTATTAGGGATCAAATTCATAGATTAAAAAGGGAAGGCGAAGAGAATATGGGTAAAGATGTTCCTTGTGTTTTTACAGAAATAGGAATTCCTTTTGACATGAATAATAAGGATGCATATAAAACGAAAGATTATAATTCACAAATAGAAGCTTTAGACACGAATATGTATGGACTTGAAAGTGGTGGTATAAATTATTGTCTTTGGTCTTATTGTGCAGTTAACTCTCACAAGCGTGGAGATCATTGGAATGGAGAAGATTTTAGTATTTGGAGTGCAGATGATTGTAAATTTAGAAATAATACTAGCATATATCCAATAAATAATTCAGATAAAGAAGGCTCTAAAGACCAAAATTCAATTGATAAAATGTATGATGGTGTTAGAGCATTAAAATCTGTTGTTAGACCTTGTCCTATTGCTGTATGTGGAGAAAATATTTCTTATTATTTTGATGTAAACTCACAAACCTTTCAATTATCATTTACTGCTCTTTCTAAATGCCTACAGGAAACTCCTACAGAAATATTTCTACCTATTCTTCATTTTGCGAATAAAAATGAAATTGAAGTAACAACATCTAGTGGAGAATGGGATTATAATGAAGTTTCTCAAGTGTTTAGATGGTGGCATGGTTATTCAGACCAAACTTTAACAATTAAGAATAAGAAATCTAATAATAGCTCAACTTGTAATGAATGCTGTATTATGTAGATACTATATGTTTATGGGTTATTTATTTTTATTTATATGGTGTTTTTTTTATGATTATATTTATTATTATTTTTTGTTAGAATTTGTTATTTTTATAGTTTGCAGGGATTTTTTATTATTGTAATTTGTTATATAGTCGTTTAGTTTAATTCATATCAAATATTTTTTTCATTATAATTAAATATTATTTACATGGTTTATTTTTGCGAAATGTCTTGATCATTATATAATTTTTTTAGAACCTTTTCAGCAATTTCAAAATAAGCTTTTGAAACAGTAGAATTAGGCTCGATTGCAACGACGGGTTTTCCATTATCGGAAGCTTTGCATATTTTTTCATCTAAAGGTATAGAGCCTAAAACATCGATATTATTCTTTTTAGCTTCTCTAATTGCGCCGTCTGTTCCAAATATATGAGATTCGTGTGAGCAATTTGGACAAATATAATAACTCATATTTTGTACTAAGCCGAGTATCTTTTGGATAAAATAGGGAATTAAAATGTTAGTGAAATTATTAGATAATAATAATAATAATAATAAAACTTTAAACACATACTGGAACATGCACTTTATTAAACATATGAATTCCTCTTACAGCATCTATTAAGGCAATATCTTGTGGAGTTGAAACAATGATTGCACCTATTATTCAGTCAGGAAAGCCATAAAATATACACTATATTAAAACATAATAAGTAATAGAAAATACTAACCATCAATCACTAATTGTTGAGTAATAGTAAGTTGAGTGTCACCTGTTCCTGGAGGCATATCAAGAACTAAAATATCTAAACCACCCCATTCAACTTCATATAAAAGTTGTTGTAAAGCCTTCATAACCATTAATCCTCTCCAAACTATTGGTGCTGTTTCACCTACCAAATATCCCATAGACATACTTTTTAACCCATAATTTATCAATGGAAGCAATTGATTTTTACTATCTAACCTTGGTTCTCCAGATAAATTTAAAAGTTTAGGTATCGAAGGACCAAAAATATCTGTGTCTAGTATTCCCACGCGTTTACCTTTAGCAATTAAAGCAAGAGCCATATTTACTAGTACAAAGAAATAAATATAAATATATACCAATATATATCAATATATGCAAATATATACCAATAAATAAAAATGTTAGTTAAAGTAACACACAAAAAATAAACAAACAAACTAACCAGCTACGGTTGATTTTCCAACACCGCCTTTTGCTGAAGATACTGCAATAATTTTTTCTATATTATTCAATTTTCTTTTCTGGGGAAGCCCTCTTTGCATTCGAGGAATTTTCGGTATTTGTTTCTCATTTGATCTAGGCAATCCCTGATGGAAATGTATACAAATATATACGTACAAATATATACGCAAATATATATATACATATATATATATATATATATATATATATATCCAATTATATACATATAATACAAATTGTTAGCTTGTTTACTTTAAAAATCTCAAAAATACATACTAATGGATTTTCATGGTACTTTGTTCCTGTACTGTGTATATGTCTTTTAAAAGAATTATACAAAACATTACGATTTACAATTATTTTGTGCATATTATATATAAATACATAAATACAATTAATGAATATAAATATAAATATAAATATAAATTACTTAGTAAGTATATAGAATATATAAACTTTAAAAACAATGACGTCCTTCATATAATATAATATTCCGTGAAGTTCCTGATTACATAATCACATACTAAGCATAGAACATTTCTTTTTACCTTTTGTATTAAACTAAAATATTAAATATAAGTTATAAAAGATACTCAAATATATTTTCTACTCATATAATACATTTTATATTCATTTATAGACAATTTTTTTTAAACATTTTCGTTCATCTAAGTATGCCAACAATCAAATAAAATAAAATAAAAATAAATAAGATAAGTAAATAAAACATGAAAACATCAAAAACGGCAATTTGCATTGAACTGAAACTCTGTATTATAAGATCAAACCAAAGTACTTCAAACGAGTAATTCAAACAAAAAAGAAAAAAAAAAAAAAAAAAAAAAAAAAAAAAAAAAAAAAAAAAAAAAAAAAAAAAAAAAAAAAAAAAAAAAAAAAAAAAAAAA
>JAJMCY010000414.1:0-13593 GCA_030565755.1 Ascobotryozyma cognata | reverse complement strand
TATTTATACTACTACTTAATCAAATTATACCTCTTAATATCAGGATGACCGATATTCCTCCTACAGAAGGAAATCCAAATTATAATGAAATTATAAATGCAGAATGTCCAGGTGAAGTATACAAAGTTATAGATGTACTTTGTACTACAAATAATTGTATTATTTTTCAATGTTATAATAAACGAAAACTTAAAGTAGTTGTTAAAGACTGTCCTTATAGATACCCAGTTAAACCACATGATTATAGAATAGAAGTTGCAATACTTTCGAATCGAAGATTAAAAAATCTACCAGAATTAATGTCATCATTTACACAATATGGAAGATTATTAATTGTTGTTCCTTATGCAGTTGCTACTCTTGCTAGTTTAACAAAAAATACCATTGTAGGAAATGTCACAAAAGATTATGGTGGCCATCGTGATTTATATACTTATAAAAATACCATAATTAGAGATATAACTCAAGCTTTAATAAGTATACATTCTCATGGAATTATTCATCGAGATATTAAACCAGAAAATATTTTTTTAACTGGTTCTAATGCTAAATTAGGTGATTTTTCTTGTGCTTGGTGTCGTGAGTTTGCTAACCCTGAAGGCTTTAATTATGATGAACCTGAACATAATAAAAATACCATTATTGGATCTTTACCATACCGTGCTCCAGAACTATTATTTGGTCAGAATTATACTGAACTTATTGATATCTGGAGTTGGTGTTGTTGTGTAGCAGAAATGTTTATAATATATGATCAATTATTTGAATTTGATACCTCTACTAGTGCAGCTGGTGATCAACTATTAAGTGCTACTATTTTTAAATACCTCGGTACCCCTACTCCAGAAGAGTGGCCAGTAAGTAACTATTTTAATATTTTTTTTTTTTTTTTAGTATATTATAATTATTGGTTTGCTAGACTTATAATTATTTAATTATTTACTTATTTACTTATTTATACCTTCTCATCTAACTTATAAATACCCTATGATTTTTATGCGGCTTTTTTTTTTCTTTTACTATTCTAATATTTAAAGGAAGGCGGAAGACCCTATAGAAGATTATATGATAGTTTTCATAAATACCGTCCATGCCCAATAGAAGAAATTCTTCCTGGGGCACCAAGTTACGTTATGGAATATGTTGCTGGAGGTTTGAAAATTCCAAGTGTTCATAGAATGAATGCTGTTCAATTAGATGGAGTTTTAGACAGACGAAGACCAGACTTTAATCATGAAGCAATTGCTGCTCGTTTAAGAGTTCTACGGCCGTATGATTATGAATAGATACTGAAACAAATAATATCAAAAGATAATATCCTATTATTATTTATACTTATTTACATTTAACATTATTTTAATTAAATTTGTTTGCTTATTACTGTGTTTTAATTTTGATTTTATATACTTAAGCCACTAATATTTCATTCTTTTTTTCGATTGTCATAATATTTGTATATTAATATATAATTAAGCACTTGCAGCAACCTGCTTTAATAAATCGTCATCATCAATATTCATTTCATTATCAAAATTTTCATTATCTTTGTCTTTATTACCAATACTATTATTCATATTTAATCCATATTTTAATTGTCTTTGTTGTTCCTGTATACGCTCAAGATCTTCTAAACTTAAAACACTTATTCCTTCAGAATCTGATTTGCTTATAGGTTGTGCCATAGTTCGTAAAAATTTTTTGCAATTTGCAACAGAAACATCTGTAGACAAACCAATATCCGCATCTGATAAACCTTGCGCAATCCATTTTGGTAGTTGAATTTTTTTTCTCACAAATCTTCTATCAGCCAAAACCATAATACCATAATCATCCTTACCACGAAGTACACGCCCAAGACATTGAGCAGCATGGCGCATGGCATCAAACGACAAAAAATCATTTTCTCTAATATGATAAGTTTCCCTTAAAAATTCTAATCTTGCTTTTAAAATTCGAGACTCTGTATACTGAAATGGTACTCCAATCATAATAACGCATCTGCCATAATGATGATCAAAATCTACACCTTCGGATACTTTACCTCGTGCTACAGAGAAAAGAACAGCACCACGGCCATTGTTGCAAGCCATTCTATATGTTTCTAAAGCTAAACTTGTTTCTTGACTATCAGGAGTTTCAACTAAAATTAACTTATATTTCCACACCTCATCTAATATACCCATTGTTTGCCATTGAGTAATGATGCTCTCCATGTACAAATAACTAGGAAAAAAGACAACTAAACCATCTGGTGTAGCTTTAGAATATTCTATTATTAAATTACCATAATTACGTACGATGCTAGGATCATTACGAATTTCAAATCTTGAGCTAATGGATACTTGATCTGATCCTTTTGAAACAATCATAGGTAAAAAAGTTTTACGTGCTAAAGTCATGCTATAAGATTCTTGAATTACAGTTTCAAAATTAAGCATTTTAGGATACATATCAAGAGGGGATATTGTACCACTTGTAATTACCACTGATCTAAAGCGTTCAAATACTGGCTTAATAGCAATTGAAGCATCTAAACATGTAAATCTTAATATCGGATTTGGAACTGTGGCGGTATCAGATTCGAATGGTTCTAAAATCAACAAAAAACCTTTCTCATAAGTAGAGACTAAAGTTGCAAACATTGAAACCTCTTTAAGAGCAACAAAATCATCCACATCTATTAAATCAAGAGTACGTACTAAGAAAGAAAGTCGTTCTGAACAAAATCTTAAAGGTCGACGTTCAATATATGTTAATTCTTTCAAATGTTGTAAAAATGAAGGTGGTGTTTCAGATATTACATGTAAAACTTTCATTCTTGTTTTAAGATATTCAACAAATCTTTTTAAAAATACAACAAAATGTTCAGCTTTTCTAATATTTCCTGGAACAGCTTCTCTTAAGACATCATCAGGTAATACAGGATTTGGTAAGAAAGAATCTTCATCTCTTGCTTGACCGGCTTCACGTAAACCTTTTACTAATTGTTGATATTCATTCTGTAATTTTTCAGAATCTGATCTTCTCATTTCATCTACATAATTTCCTAATTGATTTGCACCTCTTGTAGCACGACGTAAAGTATCTTCAGTTAAATCAATACTAAGAGATTCTATACATACATTATCAATATTATGAGCTTCATCAAAAATAATAATTGAATCCTTTGAAAGTTCTTTAGAAACTCTTTCAGCAATTTTTGGATCAAGTAAATAATGATAAGAATAAATTATAATATTACAATATGGAATCATACGACGAACAGTAAAATAAGGACAATATTTATTTAATTCACCATATTTAAGAAGATCATCAAATGTATATACACCAGATGGAATTAAATTATCTTGTTCTAAATCATATAAATTTTCATGATAATCACATAAAGCTACATTTTGTTGGCCAGCTAATTTACGTTGCTTTGCAGCACCAGATGTCATACTTCTACATTTTTCATCAACAATACTACCTTTTTTCTCTTTTTTAACATCTGGATGTAAACAAAGATTTTTTCTACTTGTTAAACCAAAACCTAAAAAATTTTCTGAAATTTTTAATTCTTTTTCACGATATTTCATTAAAGATTTTAATTCTACTAAAGCTTTTTCAATTTCTGACATTGTACGTGAACAATATACAATTTTTCTATGTTCTGGGTAATACATTTGGTATGCAATTGTTAATGATAATAAAGTAATTGTTTTTCCTGTACCAGAAGGCATCTCTAATATGCAGTTACCTCCTACATCTAAAGTTCTTTTAAGATCGCACATATAAGTGTATTGTTCTAGTAATTAGTAAGTTTATGCTTTATTTTATATGTATATATATATGTATGTATATTATGAATATTTAAGGTAATTATAAATAAAAATATTATAATATACATAGTATAAATAGTGTTACCTGGATAAATCCTGGGATATGGAAAGAGTACTGGAAGATCATCAATATAGAACCTTATAGTTAGTAAATAAGAATACAAATTTTCAACTACATTAATCTATAAATACAAATACAAATACAGATACAAATACAGATACAAATACATACTTCATTAGGATTTTTTTATATATTTATTTAATTTCTAAATGGTTATATAACTATTAATATTTACTTGGGAACTTATGAATTCTTATAATTTTTTTAATAAATCACTTTCTTTTGCTTATACTTCTTTTGCTTTTTTTAACTTTACTTGGCTATAATTTAACATAGTCTAATACAGTTTTTAGACCAATTTGATCAGGGTAATGTGTATAAATATTATTATATATGTATGTATATTATTATAATTTATTATGCTCAACTATTATTGTATTACTATATCTAAAATAATCTCTACATTGTTTATTATATATATATATATATATATATTATGCATTTATATAATATAATAATATTATAATAATAATATTATTATATACTATATCTTTTTATACTACTATAGATTTTATAAAAAATTTACTAGTTGGTTACTAATACTAATTATTTAATGACTAATTTTAATTAGCGAAATTAACGCTATTTTATAGTACTATTATTTTTTATTATTTTTTTAATAATAATTTATAGAAAATAATAATCACTTGTAGGAAATAATTAAAAAGCATTTATTTGTTTATATTTTTTCTTTAGTTATTACCATTTTTATCGCCACTTTAGTTGAAGTTTAATTGCTTTTTTTATTTTTTATTTTTTATTTTTTATTTTATTTTTTCCTAATTATTTTTTTTATTTTTTATTTTTTCTTAATTATTTTTTTTTATTTTTTATTTTTTATTTTTAATTTATATTTTTATTCCCATTATTATTATTATCATTATTATTATATTATCATTATTATTATACTATCATATTATATTATCATTGGCATATCATTAAATCTTGCCCTCTTTGTTATTCGCCATGTTGAGCAGTTCAAGGTGAGCATTTTTATAAAAATTGCATAATAATTTATGCTTTTATTGTGTTTTTTCTTTCTATGCATATATGCTTTAATATAAATATATATATCTGCTTTTATGCTTTTCTGTTTTTCTGTTTTTATTCTTGATCTAACTTGTAGCGTTTTTTCCTCCCCGAAAGATGGTAGTACACTTGAGGCCCCTTCTATGTCATACATTTTTAAACCTCCAAATTATAATGCAATAGAAAGCCCAAATATAGCTGTTTTTGTTAAAAATCTTACAAAAAAAGATTTAATAACTAAAGATAAAGCATTGTCGAGTTTGTTAACAGAATTTGAAAAAGATCCAAACCAATTTGATTTACATATCCTTGATGCATGGGTTATCTTGTATCCTAGACTTGCAATAGAATCTTCTAGATCTGTGAGACAGAAAGCACATAAATTGCAAGGTGTATTATTTAAAAAATTTGGTAAATCAGCTGCTACTTATATGCCCTTAGTGATTGGTTCCTTTCTTTTAGCGCTTTTCGATCCTGATAAACTTGTTTCTAGATCTGCTGCTTTGTCTATTGAAAAGATTTTCCCTGAAAAATCAAAACAAGCAAAACTTTGGACTGTTTTCGAAAAAAACATTTTAGATTGTATTTCAAATATTATTCAAAAAGAATCTCCATCAACTTTAAGTGATTCTAGACATACTACTAAAGAAGAATCTCAAGCAAAATATAATAGAGTCGTTGCAACTGCTATTTTAGCTTTGTCTTTTTTAATTAGAAATTTAAAACATGATCAGAATTATCAGGACGATTATTACTCTATTTTACAAGATAAATCTTTATGGAAATTGATTTATAAATCTGATACTTTTGTAGCAACTTCAACAATTCAATTACTTTCTACTGTATTAGAAAAAAAACCTTTTAAATTGGATTCTTTTATACCTGATGTCGCAAAAATAGTATTTACTAAATCACTTTCCTCATCAATTGCGAAACTTATTCCTATAGAATTTGTAAATTTATTTAGTAATATTTCAAAATTTTATCCAGATTTTTGGAAATTACCTTCTGATTCAAGTTCTTCAAATTTCAACAAAGTGCTAAAATTCATTTCAGATTCTTCCCCTGATTCACTCCCAGAATTTTGGTTAGCTGTTCAGAAGTTTTTAAATGTCATACCAGAAGATTGTTTCTCGTATTCTTTTGCCTCACAGGAACAAGCTTCACATCTATTGTTAACAATAAGTGATTCCATTCCTAAAGTTTCTCCAAAGTTTTTTTTACAGATTTGGGCTGTTTACTTTGATGTGGTTTCTAAACTGCTTGCTGATCTTATTGATAAATCAACTCGTCAGTTAGTTATCGAAAAACATGTTTGTCCATTATTTGATGAAATTATTATAAATGAAAACTCAGAATATAAAAAAGATAAGTCAGATGACATTTATAATTATTTTGGCCATGGTTTAACAAGTATTTGGGAAGACTCCCCCTCTGATGCTGAAATTATCTATCAACACTTGAATTCCCTAATTAGCTCTCGACTTAAGTATTTAGATGAAAAAGAAAGTTTTTATATTTCTCATGCTTGGACAATTATTATTAAAAAAATAAGAACACAGTCGTCAGCTTTTGAAGAAGGACTTTTCACTATTGTATTGGAAGCTATAAATTCCCTTGTAAGAACAAAGGGAAAATGGACTTTTCCTATTGAAATTATTCAAGGTGTAATTTCAGAATTCTATTCAATCATCGTTCTAAATATTCGTGATAAGTTTGTAGAGTTTTTTTATAATTATTTCGCTAATTTTTTTGTCGCGGGTGAGCATGTAGCTTTATTAAATCTATTTTCTACATATGTTCAAAAAACTTCAAACACCTCAATTCCTCAAGCTGTATTTAGTGATACTTTAAGTTCGTTTGCCGATTCTTCGATCTCTCAAAATTCGGACACTTTGATCCAAATTTTAAAAACTTCTCAGACTTTAAAAGAAAAATTATATTTAATACCAACTTTAGAATCTGTTTTAAAGCATAAAATAGAAGATGAAATTATTCGAAAATATTCTGATGATAAAATATCTTGGGAAATAGTAAAACTTTCTTGCTTGAGTTCAGATATTCTTGTCTCTCCTGTTTGGATTGATAATATTATAGCAGAAATTACGGATATCTACCTTGCTTCGGAAGAATACCGACCTATCTTTTTAGAAACATTTTATTCTATATTTCAGTCTTCACCCATGATTTTAAGAAGGTTCATAAAAACCAAAAGGGGACAGAATTTCACTTCAAAAGTATGGCATTGGGCTGAAACTGATTCTTTTGAAATTCAAGCAAAGAAAATCACTAATCTTTTACGTGATCAGGCTCGTCCAGAGGATATTGCTCAAGGCAATAGGGATATCTTTTTGGCACTTGCTAGAACTTTATTAGAAGATGTAGTTTCATCTGATGAATGTCCTTTAGATCTTTTAGTTAACAGGGCTGTATCTTTATATCCTCATGCTCGTAATAATAGAGAAATGTTAGATGCTCTTATATTTCCTGAATCCATTTGGTATGAACGATTTAATTATTATTTTAATTATAAGATAAATGAGGAAACAGTAATAAGTACTAGGTTTGGCTCCACATTTTATTTGGTGAAAGGTCAAGAAGGCAATGGTATTATTGGCTTGGAGAAACTATTGAGAATGGCGGCATTTACTGTTGGCTTTTTACAGAAATCTAAGATACTTTCAAAATTAACTGAAGAAGAACAAAAATTTCTTATTATTAATACTCAATATGCAGTTGAAGTTGCAATTGACATTAGAAATAAGGGTCTTGAAAGTCTTCCTCCTGTATTCAATAATTTAGCAAATGAGGAGACTCTTTTGAATTTGCAGAATGAAGGAATAAGCTTCTTGTACTCAACTTTAGAAGGATCCAAATTTTCAGATATAGAAAATGCTGCCAAATGTAACAAGGTGAATAGAAATGTTATAACGCAATTACTTAAAAATTCAAAGGAGTTAAGTACTAAGGGAATTTATTCTGCTCGTATTTTGTCGAATATATATGATAGAATAGCTCTCAAGACTAAACCTTCTCAATCGTCCCTTAATGATTATTTTAATACCGTTTATACAAACTATAAGCAGAATATTGATTTTTGTGCATTTGCATCAATTTATGGCTTTCCAGGCAAAATTCATAAAGTTCCAGCTATAAAAACATGGATCAATAATTTAGTAGGTGATGTTTTAGGATTGAAGTCAAATTTAAAGCTAGAGGAGTCATTGATAAAATTATCGCTATTAGATGGTTTACTTTTAAATTTTGGTCCTAAACTAGCCAAATATCCACCTTTGATGCCACAAAAATCGCTCATGCTTGTTAAAAGTCTTTTTGATTTATTTGAAGGTGAACTTAAATACTCACTTAAATTTTGTAATATTCGTTACACTGTTTGCAGTATTTATTTTCATATGCTTCCAATATATAATGATTTTAATAGTGATATTTGGTCATATATTGTTTCTTTTTTGGTAGACTCACTATCAATTTGTTCTACAAATTTTGAAAATTCTATTGTGTACCCAGTCACTCATATTTCTTTACAACTTTATTCAAGTTTGAAAGAAATAGCTTATGAAAATAACACATTGACACTTATTTTAGAAGAGAATAAAGCCAATTTAGAGGAAGAAATTGTTGAAATACTTTATTCGTGCAAAAAGACTGATGAAAACAGTACTGCTATTATGAAGGTATATAAAAGCTTATTTGATGCAACGTTATCAATTCCTATTTCTACTTTTGAAATTGAAAATATTTACCACTTGTTGAATACCAAATCGAAACATATACAGGATATTGCTTTTCAAATACTCCATAAATATATCCCTAGTCAATCAGAAGATTTATCGATTCAAGCAGCTTTGGCTACAGATGAAGAACAATTTAAGGTTGAAATTCCTTATGAAATATTGAAGAAAGTTACTAAAGCACCACGCCAGCCTGGCGAAGATTATGTTTATACATCTGAACTAAGATCCTATTTATTATCTTGGGTGCTTATATTTGATCATTTTACAAATTCTACATTACGGTTAAAAGCAGCTTATTTACATGCACTTTCTGAAGGAGCTTATTTTAATCAATTGATTGATATGCTTTTACATATTCTTAGAATAGGATACCAACATACAGTAGATGGTTCAAGCTATGACCTAGATAATTATTCTGTCTTAGAAGAGACTGTTCATTCATCTCAATACAATTTAATTTGGGTGTCTAATCTTGTGTATTATCTTTTGATGCTTAATTGCCCTTCATGGTGTAAGAATTGGTGGCGAGAAATTAAAAATCGATCACAGAGTTCTGCCGTAGAAGCATATACACGAAAACATATTTCAGGTCGAATAATTGCTAAAGAAATTTCTAATGTAACTGCATCATTAAATCAGAAAAAGAATACTACAGATAATGTAAGTATGAAAGTTAAAGTCTCTAAAATTGTAAGTGAAGTTTATGCATATTATTCTATTGAAGGAGAAGTTATGGAATTGGTTGTGAAGTTTCCAAATGAATTCCCTTTAAAAGATATTTCAGTTACTGGTCCTAAACGTATTGGAGTGAAAAAGAATAAATGGAGAGCATGGTTGCTTGCTTCTCAAGCAGTAATAACTACGCAAAATGGATCTGTTTTAGATGCGTTATATTTATTTGAAAAAAATGCTTCTTTGCATTTTGCTGGAATTTCCGAATGTGCAATTTGTTACTCTATCATTCATCAAGATTCTTCTCTTCCTAACAAAAAATGTCCTACTTGTAAACATAAGTTCCATGCGGGATGTCTTTATAAATGGTTTAAAACTGCTGGAAACTCTGCCTGTCCATTATGCAGGTCTAATTTTAATAGCTAATTTATTCTATAGGTAAAATTTATTTTCATATAAATAAAAAAAATATTAGAATACTTCTCTTTAGATTTTCTTTTTTCTTTATTCTTTTTTTGTTTTATTATTTTATTTTTGTTTTTGTGTGAAATATAGAAAACCTAGCATTTATAAATTTGAAAAGTAATTAATTTGTATTCAGTTTAAAATAAAATCCTTAGCTATGTGTACATCTTATCAATTAATATTTCTCTAATTTTATATTATGTTCTTAAAAAAAAAAAAAAAAATAAACAAATAAATAGATAAACATTCAGCAAATATTAATATATAAATAAAATAAATATATGGTAAATAATTCAAAATTTAAAAGTAAATTTTTCTACTTCCGTAGATGAAGCTTCTAAAGCACGTTTTGCAGCATTAGAAAATACTGGAGGTATTTCAGGAAGAGTAAAAACAAATTGTCGGGAAATGTCATTAGAATCAATGCTTTTATTAAACTTTTGATCAATAGATTCTTTTGAAATAATACTAGAATCAATACTCTTATTAACCTTTTGATCAACAGATTCTCTTGAGATTATATTAGAATCAATATTATTATCAACCTTTTGATCAATAATTAGTTTGTTATTATCCGAAGACTTGAAATTATTTGTAGGGGAAGCTAACTTTGAAACACTCTCATTTTGCTTTATTTTATGAGGTGATTGATTAAAAGTAACACCAAATCTAAACCCACTTGTAGAAATCGGCGAAGCGTCTCTTGATATATCTGAAGAACCCTGAAATTTTTTATCATCCTGTTTAATATCTTGATTATTATCTTGATTATTATCTTCTTGATTATCTTGTTTACTATCTTGATTATTATCTTGTTTAATATCTTCTATAGAATTAAAATTAAAGAGGCTAGATGAAGAATTTTTCAAATTCATGTCCCCTTTTGAAATATCAAATGATTGTGAAGACTGAGCGGTATTATTTTGCAAACTAGAAGAATCTGATGAAAATAAAAATGGGTTCTGATTAGAGGATGCATTATTATTTTGAAGTGAATAGTTTGCAAATAAGTTTTTAGATATAGAAAAGCCTTCTTTAGGATTTGTATGAGATGGATTTTCTGTTTTTATAGGAGATGTCTCTGGACTAGGATCTGGTAATATGGATTTCCTTAAATTCGATGTTTTTGCAGGTTTATATTTTTCAAAGTTAGTCAAGTATGAAGGGGTTGTTGATTTTGTTGGGGTGTCATCTTGTAAATCATATTCTTGTGATGTGGATGAAACAGAAGGAGAAGTAGGGATAACGTTTTGAATAACATCCAAAGCAGTATTTTTCTTCTGATCAGACTCTGATGAATTAGTGCGAGATTTCTTTTGTCTAATACTTCTAGGGGTCAAAGCAGTATTAGAAGATACATAAGGATTAGAGATTTGTTTCAAACGTTCATCATCTTGAGATTTATCGTCATCATTGGTTTGTTTTTCAAGTGGAGTTTCTATAAGAGATAGTATTGCATTTGCAGTTCTACTTAAGGACTTACTAGCAGATGATGGAGATTCTAATGTATCTTCTGTAGAGGTTTTGTTAATATGAGAAACATGAGTGTCAGTATTATTAATATTTGAATTTTGAGTATTATTGCTGTTATTATTATTAATATCATTGTTATTATTATTATCATTATTATCGTTATTATTATCATTATTATTATCATTATCATTATTATTGTTATTAGAAACGTTTGAAATTGGTTCTTTATTTTTTTGAACTGTATTTCTAGATTCTAGTATGTCAGGTTTTGATTTTGAAAGTCTTCGAGCCTTAAAAGGAGTTGAAATAGAAGGATATTGTATTGAAAAAGAAGGAGTAGCTGGAGCTAATGGAGGTAAAGAATTACGTTTAGATAAAGCGAATAATGGGTTATACCTTGGGGTTCTAATTGCCCTTCTTCTAACGGAATGAAAAGGTTTTGGAGTGAAAGAAGGCGATGGAGTAGAAAATAAATTTCTATTTGGGTCTATTTCTATAGAACGTGAAATTGTATTATTTCTTTTTGATGCGGAGGAATTTCTTGAATTTAAAATTTGCGGAGTATTAGAAGGAGAAGCTGAAGTCTGTCTTATTAATGATAGTACACCTTCTAATTCGATATCAGAAAGAGGTGCATCGCCTTTGTTTCTAAAGAAATCTGCAAGTTTTTGTGTTGGAGAATTGTTAGATAAAGAGGGGATTTGTGAAAAAGAATTTGTTTGAACTGGTGTTTTATTTACATTGCTTCTATAAGATAGAAATCTATTTTGTTGTGCATTATCGAATTCTTGAAGATCTTCTTCGTCAAAGTTTTCTTCCTCTTCCTCTTCCTCTTCCTCTTCCTCTTCTTCTTCTTCTTCTTCTTCCTCTTCTTCTTCTCCTTCGTCGTCTTCCTCTTCTTGTTGTTCTTCGTCGTCTTCTTCTTTATCTTCTTCCTCTTCATCGTCATCTAGCTGCCCTTCATCAACTTCTTCATATCTGTCTTCCTCAACTTCTTCTATAAAAGAATTGCTTTGAAAATCACGATTGATTCGTTTATTATTTTTATTTTTATTTTTAATTGGCCTCTTAATAGAACTAGTATACAAAGGAGAAAATTTTCTAGAATTTGGTATAGTTGACTGACTATATGATAATTCTAACCTATTCCTGTTCCTATTAGTATTAGTATTATTAGTATGAGAAAATTCAAAACTATCCTCATTAGTAAAAATATCATCAGAAAATGAAGTTGGATTTCGTTGCTTAGTAGATCGTGAAGGTGACAACCATTTTGATGGAGAGAAAAAGTTTTTTATAGAACTAAAAACAGCTTCAGTTAATGGAGTTTGTTTTTCCTTAATTTTAATTTGTTCGTTGCTATGCTCTTTATTAGAATTTTCATTATTATTATTATTACTATTATAATTTAAATATTTTCTATTAGAAATTGGTCGCGAATAAGGTGTTGAAGGCTGTTGTTGTCTCCATGCATTTTTCCCATTATTATTATTATTATTATTATTATTATTATTATTATTATTATTATTAATATTATTACTATTACTGTCGAATTTCCTTACATTCCGAGAATTTCCAGAGACATTTATTTGTTTATTTTGCGTATATTTTGGCATTGTAATTTATTTATTTTTTTTTAAAAAAAAAAGAAAGTAATATATGTGTAAATAAATATATTTATTTATTTATTTATTTATTTATTTATTTATTTTTTTATTTATTTTTTTATTTATTTTTTTATTTATTTTTTTATTTTTTATTTTTTATTTTTTATATTTCTTAATATTGTCTTTTAGTTACCCTGACAACAGTTACCCGGTTATCTGTTACCCGGTATGCTTGAGAATTGCTACCCGGCATGAATTCTGGCAGGTACAAACATAACGTCCCTGTATGTGCATATATATTACTATTATATATATATATATATATATAATAATATATAATAGTATAATACAATACAATACAATACAATATACTATAATATAATATAATATTATACTATAATAATACAATATAATATAATACTATAATAATACAATATATTATAATATAATAGTATATAGTGTATACTATTTATTAATGCGGCAACGGTTTATCGGCTAATCAGTTGCGGTATTTCGTTTCTCAGTAATTACGTAATCTATATAATATTATACCAAAATAACAGTATTACGGTGTAAAATACCAGTTGTTTACAAAGGAACGAATTAACGTGTACAAACTGTGATAAGTTGAAAATAGTTGAAAATAATTG
>JAJMCY010000413.1:0-13599 GCA_030565755.1 Ascobotryozyma cognata | reverse complement strand
AAATATAAAATATAAAATATAAAATATAAAATATAAAATATAAAATATAAAATATAAAATATAAAATATAAAATATAAAATATAAAATATAAAATATAAAATATAAAATATAAAAATATAAAATATTAAATAGTATAATATAAATAATATAAACATAAAATATAAAATATTAAATAATATCAAATGTAAAATAAAACTTACATGTTTGTGCGACCCATAAGTTGGCTGCAATGCGTCCAATATGATATTCATCTGAAGCTGCATTTCCTCCAAATATTTCCATCAATCTATAGTTAGTAAAATTAACTTATAATTACCATATATATAACATAACACATAAAACAGTATATAAAGCTATACTCACTTCCGGGAATGATATAACGCACTATCACAGTTACGCTTCTTAATCATGGAAATCATTTCAGGACGGATTTTACCCTCGTCTTTTAATTTTCCAACTTGCTGAGCTGCACAAAGTCCATACCCAATCGAAATAGATGCCTCTGCAAGTTTCTTTTGAATTAATTGAAATTTACCAAGAGGATGATTAAATTGTATTCTATCAAGTGCATATCTTCTCGCATGCTCTAATGCACTTTCTAATGCTCCCATTACACCCCAAGCAATACCATATCTAGCAGAGTTTAAACATGTAAATGGTCCCTTTAAACCCTTAATTTCAGGAAATAAATTCTCACCAGGTACCTCAACTTCATCCATTTGAATCATTCCTGTAATAGATGCCCTTAATCCAACTTTCCCTTTTATTGCAGGTGTCTCTAATGCTCCAGGTGTTTGTTTATTTGCAATCTCTCGGTCTACAATAAATCCACGAATAACACCATCAAGTTTAGCCCAAACAATAAGAACATCCGCAATTGGCGAATTCGTAATCCAATTTTTTGCTCCTGATAATAAGTAAACATTTTTTTTAGTAGGATGAGCACGTGCTATAGTTTCCATACTACTTGGATTCGATCCATGATTTGGCTCTGTAAGACCAAAACAACCAATAAGTTCTCCTGTTGCTAATTTGGGTAAATATTTCTCCTTTTGTTCTACAGTTCCAAATTCATATATTGGTAACATTACTAAACTAGATTGAACTGATAATGCTGAACGGTATCCAGAATCAACTCTTTCAACCTCCCTAGCAACCAATCCATATGAAATTGAATCTACGCCTGCACATCCATATCCAGAAATTGTTGCTCCGAGTAATCCTACTTCACCTAATTCTCGCATAATATTTTTATCGAAATGTTCATTTCTATATCCTTCGACTACTCTTGGTAAAAGTCTTTCTTGTGAGAATTCCTTGGCAACATTCCTTATTGCTCTTTGATCTTCTGTCATATTTTCATCAATTAGAAATGAATCTTCCCAGTTAAAACCAGCCCCGCTTGATTTACAACGTTTTCCAATATAAATATTTAAATTTTTTGAATTTTTTAAAACATTTTTCCCAATTTTTTTCCCAACAATTGTGTTATTAACTCTAGAGAACATTTTTAATATTTGATGTCTAATGAATAATAGATAATAAATAATAAATAATAATAAGCAGTACTTAATAATAATAAATAATATAAATAATATTAAATAAATAAGAAAAAAATAAGTACTTATGTAATTACTTAGGTAAGTATTTAGATAAGTAAAATAACTATTATATAATAAACAATATAGTTTTAATGCTAAATTTAGTTCTTGGCTGTTTTTATATTATAATAATCAGAGCAGAGTAATATTTAGATAACCAAACTTCTCCCCACACTTCATCTTCTAATATATGTTTTTAATCGCGGAACCGTTTCGGTTATTATATCGGCTAATACGGTATTTGTATAAATAATTACTTTACTTACACTGATTGGTGAGGAAATCCCGAGGCAATAAATTATTATTTTTAGTATATTGTCGTTATGTAATTTCGTATTTACTTGTAATTATGTTACTGTTTCCTTTTGTAGACCTTTTATTCTCTACTCAAGTATTCTTTATTAGCATTTTGCTAAAGTAAAGAAGATGGCTTACTCAATATTTTTGTATGATTGTAATTATATTTATAAAAAAATTTAGATTACACATATATGTATACTAGTATATATATTAAAAAAAAAAAAAAAAAAAAAATAATACTTTTAATTAGCATATAAAAATTTTCCGCTAAATTAATAATTAAGATACGTTTTTTGCTTAATGTATTGGATTATTTATTAACTAAAAATTTAACAATAAACGTTAAATATTATTTAATCAAATTAAGAAAAAAAAAAAAAAACTTTACACAAAATTAGGTATTGAATTTATTCCACAGTCAAAAGTCTTTTGTATACTAAATAAAAAAATTAAAACAAATTATCCCATTTTATTATACTAATTGTACAAGAAAAAAATACGACGTAATACCAACAAAAGGTTGCATAACAACGTTTTATTAGGACCATATAAAAGGAAAAAACCGCTAAAAATAATTGCCATAGTAAAGTAGTTGTCTTTTTTTATAATGTAGGTACATTGTACCAATTTATTTAAAAATATTTTGAACTAAAAATGAGTGGTTTGTACTAAAAGTTACAAGACAACTAGTAAAAATGAAATTTAAAAAAAGTCATAAAATAGATATAAAATCTAGAATATTATAACTGTAAATGTAGAAAATATAAAATAAAGCAATGAAAGCGAAATGATTATAAACAAAGACAAATAAAATCAATTAGACCATAAACAAACATACCATATAAAAATAAGTAACAAATACAAAAACAAAAACAAAAACAAAATAAAACAAAAAAAAAAAAAAAAAAAAAAAAAAAAAAAAAAAAAAAAAAAAAAAAAAAAAAAAAAAAAAAAAAACAAAAAAAAAAAAAACTCATAACACAAAGCAAAATAAAACAAACAAAACCTCATAAATTCAATCATAATAAACCCACTACTAATAATTTATTTGAGAAGAGTGCTCATAACTAGTATTCACATTTTGTCCCTGAACAAGCTCAGGAGGAGGAATGTAAACAGGTGAATCATGAGAATGCATTAAAACACCATCATCTGCATTAATCATAGCACCTATTCGCTGAAGTTCTTGAGGAACTGAAACCTGTCCCAATGTTGTAGCTCTTTGTCTCATTCCATATCCGTGGCCATATATTGATTTATCCAACATATTTTGCTGTTGTTGTTGTTGTAATTGTTGCTGTTGTTGTTGTTGTAGCTGTTGCTGTTGCTGTAACTGTAGGTTTAGCTGTTGTTGCTGTATTTGCTTCTGATGTGGTTGTTGAATTCCGTTATGCGTAGATTTATTCGAATTCATATTATTAAACATACTATTAGAATTTCCAGTCGTTTCGTAGTTACAAGAAGGTATTATATGTGATTGTGGGTAGCGGGAGTTCAACCCTAGCTCTTCAGAAACTGTAGAAAGAGATGTGCGTCTGTTTCGTTCATAATAATATGGCGAGCCAAATGAAGTGTTTTCTTGTGTCATGTTTTTACTAATATTCGGGCTCACATTCACTTCTAAACCTAATCCAGTATTGGATTTCAAATTCATATTTAAATTTGGATTCATATTTACATTAATATTTGCATCACCATTATTGTATTGATTAGGTGTAATAGGTGGAACAACAAAAGTTTGTTGTTGTTGTTGCTGTTGCTGTTGTTGTTGTTGCGGTTGCAGCTGTAGTTGTAATTGTAATTGTGATTGTGATTGTGATTGTGCTTGCGATTGCTGTTTGTATTGGTTATAATTGCTAGGTAAATGGGATATCTGTGGGTCATATATATCTGAATTTCTTTCTACCTTGCTTTCAATTTTATTATTGTCAAAATAAGCGTTAATACAACTTTTCTCTTTTGACTTCTGTTGTTGAAATATGTCTTCTGGTACATACAAAGTATCATCATTTTGACTAATCGAAATAGAAGGCAAAGTGAAGGTTCGAATAGGATTGTTATTTGTGGAACTATTGTTGCGATAATTATTATGTGCCAAGCGTTTCTTTTTCAATGAAGAATCACTTTGAATAAAGGGGTGACTCAAAGCCTGATGCGGCGTCCAGCGTTCAAAGGGATTTAAGTTTAATACCCCCATCAAAAAGTCAATAAACATAGCTCGTTCTTTCATTTCATTCTCTATTTCTACTTTAGTTAAGTTACGCTTAGAAAATGAGTAAGAATTAATAATATCTGCTAAAAATTTATCAGTAAAATATCTCGTTGATGGTTTCTCTTCCTTTGATTGCTCCCGAGCATATCTTTCAAGTGGTTTGAGTTTGTAGCACGATTTGCGTGTTACCTGGTCAAACCCTTTATCAAAAAATTGAGTAGACTGTTTACCCATTTCAAGCATAAAATGAGGAGGCAAGCCAAGCATTTCCACAATACGACAGATTTGATTATATTCTGAACTACCTGGAAACAGAGGCAATCCAAGAAAAAGCTCTGCAAGAATGCACCCAA
This sequence comes from Ascobotryozyma cognata, assembly GCA_030565755.1. Taxonomy (NCBI): domain Eukaryota; kingdom Fungi; phylum Ascomycota; class Trigonopsidomycetes; order Trigonopsidales; family Trigonopsidaceae; genus Ascobotryozyma; species Ascobotryozyma cognata. The sequence goes on along the minus strand of JAJMCY010000413.1, from coordinate 9,132 downwards.
AGGACCACATATCAATGGAAGCAGAATATGGCATTCCAAGCATAACCTCAGGTGAGCGATAAAATCGAGATTGGATGTATGTATATACAGTTTGTCGCTCATGACATGCAGAACCAAAATCAATTACTTTTATCTGTAAAGGAGAATCAATGGATCTTAAAAGAATATTTTCTGGCTTTAAATCACAGTGTATAAGCCGAGCATCTTTAAGAATACATAAAGCATCTAGTAGTTGTATAGCTATTGTACGAACGTGTGACAACGATAACCCTCTAAATTGATTTTGTTTTATTAACTCGTATAGATTGCTGCTGAGAAGTTCTGAAACTATGCATAAATGATTTCTATGAATAAACTTATCTCGTAGTCGTAAAATGTGATGTTCATCATTTATATCAACGTTACCATTAAGAAGTTCCAATATCGATACTTCCATCATCGACTGATTAAAATAGGCTTGTTTGTTTTTTATTACTTTCACCGCAACAATTTCTTTAGTTTTAATGTTTTGGCATTTGACAACTTGTCCAAACGTACCTTGCCCAAGTAGATCAAGAATGAGATATCTATTTTGAGTGTGATAATCACCAATCTCTCCTAAATTATCCTTACAATTAACACTGCTGCCACCAAGTATATCATTTACATATAAAATATAGTCATTGTCTTCATTATCAAATCCAGAATTTTTGATCCCTTTACTCGGCTTTGTTAAAACTCGACGTGGATTGCGATGAGCATCGTATACAAACGCAGGATTACAAAGAGAATATGTGAATGGAAGATTGACTGTAAGACTTAAAAGAGGAGATATAAAAGAACCATCTGGAGCTGCTCTACGATAAAGATGACTTGGATTAGTAATTGGTTTAAGATCTGCACGAGAATGAACTTTATAAAACTGCGCTGTTAATAGTGCAAGCTGTTTTCCTGACGCGTTACCTGTATCCCTAATAAAATCTATTTGTGATGGTGTTGAGAGATTGTTTAGCCTTATTGGAGAATATGTTTTTGTCTGTGGATATGAGTACAGTTGTCTGGAAGAGCTCGAAAATTTTGCCCCTGGAGATAAAGATGACGTAGAAGAAAAAGAAGAGGGGAATAAAGCCAATGTTGAAGGTGATGTAGAAGAGGTCATAACATTTCCTACAGCTGACCCAGAAGTTGACAAAAATGGTGAATAAAGTGCAGGAGATTTTTCAACAGAGTAATTGTTGTTAAAAGACTGTGGGGAAACATTGGGTTGGGGCTGTTGATAGTTTTTAACTTGTATTTCTTGAGGAATCGGATCTGAAGATGGTGGAGAATTAAAAGCTGCCGGAGACTTGTGATTATTTCTGCCGTTGTTATTATAAAGAGGAGAAATTCTTGAAACTGATTGTACACTAGGCAGTGGTTCAATTTCATTATTAGAAAAAAGTAACATACCATCGGAATTGTTAGAGGAAGTAGGTAAATAGAGATTAGGATTATAATTATTATTGAATTTTCTCCGGTTTGAAGGGGAATTGTTAGAAGAATTGGAAGAAACCGACGAAGATGTTGAAGAAGAAAAAACTGAGTGATTTGATAAATTATGCAACTTTTGATTGTGTTGATTTTGTAAAAATGTATTTTGTTGTTGTTTAGGGGATATTTGTATTGATTGGCGAGGAGAATTTGATTGTTGATTTGTAGGTGCTTCAAATAAAGAGATAGGCCAATTTGCTTGATTGGAGGTGCTATTAGGATTATTACAGATATTAATATTTGAAAAATTATTTCCTTGATTTAAATTTGCGCCAGAATCAAGAGAATTGTTATTGGCATTTTGATTCATATAACTGTTATTATTTAAGGCGCAGTTTGTGAAAGGATTTGTTACAGAGGGTTGTGCAGAATTCTTTACCGAATTAAATGGATTAATATTTGCATTTTGTCTATTATAAGGAATGTAGTTATGGTTTTGCTCATTGGAAGAGTAATTATTGTTAGTCAAATTTGAAGTAGACAAGGGTGAGGAGCTTGAGGGAGGAGATAAAGAAGATATTAGCCTATCAGGAGAAGAATTATTCAAAGGATACATCGAGTTATTTGGTAATGGCAACTGTGGATCTAATATAAGAGAATATGAAGAAGGTGAAAAAGATGAACGGGAAGAAGAGGGGGGAGCTGGAGAAGAGCAAGCCGAAGAGGAAGAAAGTGAGTTTGCAGAAGACGATTTTAAATGGATAAATCGAGGAGATTGTGTAGACGAAAGTAAAGATCTTTCTGAAAGAGAGCGTGAAGAGGAAACCGGTGATAAATTAGTAGAAAACGACACTTCAGATGTGGATGATGAAGGTGAATTAGAATACTTAAAAGAAATATTTGTTGATGAACTTCCTAATGAATTCTCAGAAGAATTTTTCGAAGAGGTTTTTGAAGAATTTTTTGAGGAATTCTGAGAGGGTTTTTCTAAATAACAGCTATCAGTATTCTGTGAAGAATACTCTCGGTTATCAACAGTAGAAACAACGGGATCGATTGTTGTTTGATATTGCAATGAAGGATGACTTTTATGATGCTTAATCTGAGATTTCGTCCAGTATTCACCCGTTGAATTCATAATTAATTTTTAAAAAGAGAGGGGTAAAGCAAAAAAATAATAACATATACGTGCTAGTTTAATTTTTTTTTTCTTTCAATATTGTATATTAGTTCTAATAAATGTATGTATATAATAACATTTATAATAATACTACAAAAAAAAAAAAAAAAAAAAAAAAAAAAAAAAAAAAAAAAAAAAAAAAAAAAAAAAAAAAAAAAAAAAAAAAAAAAAAAAAAAAAAAAAAAAAAAAAAAAAAAAAAAAAAAAAAAAAAAAAAAAAAAAAAAAAAAAAAAAAAAAAAAAAAAGGAGAAAACTAGAAAAACTAGAAAAACTAGAAAAACTAGGATTAACAAAAACAACTTAAATTAATTTCATCTAAAATAATGATAAATGAATGTTAATAAAAATACCAAAAAATTTAAACCAAATTATACATAAAGATCAAATCAACATACTAATATTAAGTTTTTTTATTATAAGGACACAAGCTAATAAATAATTATTTGCAAAAGTGATCGTAAAATTAGAAAAAGTACTAAAAATTTATTTTTAGCAAAACTTTTAATTAATAATTGCTGTTAAATTTCACTAAATTTCCCTTTTTAAATATTATACAAAAGAAAAATTCAAGTTATTTTAACAGTTTATATATAATTAAAAGTAAATAAATAAATAAAATAAAATAAAATAAAATAAAATAATATTTTTAGTAACAAAATAATTATTTTCAATTTCTACACTATAAATTTAATAAATTATAATATTAAATTTTTACAAATAATAATTTTATATCATAGTCCCGAATTGTGGGATTATATCATCATTTATATATAAATATATATAAATCTATATAAAATAAATATATAGATAAATAAATAAATAAATAAATAAATAAATATTATAATATCATATTAATAAACGAATACTAATTTCATAATCTGAGCAATATTGTTGCTATGTGTATAAAATAATGTTAATGCGGTATACTTCGTACTATAGTTGTCAAGGTAACATATCGGTCTAGACTAATCTAGGTAGTACCTAATTGGCAAAGTTCATTTTGTATGTTGATAACCATTATTATTGTCATTATTGTATATTATTATATATTATTATATACTGTGCCTGTATTATAAAATTAAATATATTTATTAATATATTTATGAATGTGTAATTTTTACTAGATAGTTATTTTTATCTATTTGTTGATAAGTAACATATTATATTAATATTTAGGGTCTACAGATACATAAAACTCTAAATATATATATATATATATAATCAATTTATCAAACTGTAGATTACTATTTTTACATAGAAACTGTATAATTATTATAAACTTTATTAAAATAAATAAAATCCTTTTGTTCAATTTTAGTTAAGATAAAAGTGTACGAAATAAAATTATGTTTTAAATGATAGACTGGATTCTTGTAAATAAATATAATATTTATTTATTGAAACATATACAATCAAACAAAATAAACCACCTAATATTCTATTATATAATATTTTTATCACGAATTAGTGTTAATGTATACATAAATAGTCGTTGCTATGACGTATAATAAAGATAAGAGATAATTTTAAAGTAATAATAACATAAAGAATCTTAATTTAATTATATCCAAGCAGTTCATAACAAATCAAGTTAACTGTAAAGAAAAAATTTAATTATTTTAAGGATTAATAAGATTACATAATTTGAACCTTAAAATTCTTAAAGTTAATAATTACCGGTATAAAGAAAAAAAATAAAAATAAAATAGAACAGTAGAAACAAAGATGAGCTGAATATTACATTAGACTAAAACATTAATTTGTTGCAATTAATTATACTTTATTAATACGTATAAAATAATAGATAATAAATTATTTAAATTTTAATATAAAATATATAAAAAAATAATGACATGTAGTCAAGCCATTTTTATTATAATATTGAAAAATTATTGTTTGTATATTTTAATAGAATTATTTCAACAATGAAAAAAGGAAAGATAGTAAAAGTTTACAAAATATTAAAATATATGCTAGCTACAAATAGATAAACTAACTACATTTTACAGGGTACTAGAAATGAGCTACCCTGAGAGCGTACCTATATAAGTTAGGGTTTACCATAAATATAACACTAGTGGATGGATATCTATTATTGCAAATTAATATATACCGACCGGTACATATTATTTTAACTTTTACAATTTATTAATTTGATACATATATATATATACATATATGTATTATATACAATTATTATAATTTAAAAATATTTTTATGACATGGCTGTTATTCTAATAAATTATATATTCATTAGAAATGTTGTCTTACATTTTTTATAAACAAAATGTATAATAAAGAAGTAAAATTATACGTAAACATACTAAATAAAAAAAAAAATAAAAAAAAATAATAAATGAAAGTAAACCTATAAATAGCAATATGTAAAAAAGTTAAATAAATAATATAAAATTTATATATACTATTTAAAAAATATTATGTATAGAATAAATCAAAAACACAGATTAATATACAACAAATTTCAATTATTAAACATTTATTTAAATTTTTTTCTTCATTCTACGAAATAATTAAAATTATATAATTAAAATAATAATTCAGAACAATTACTATATTTAGCAAACAAATTAAATTTCCCCCACATAGAATAATATAACATCATATATACAGTACATAAATTTCACTATATAAAACTAAATATATGGTTGGTTATACCGGAATTCTCCTTGATCATTTTTAACCAAACAAAACTATATCTGTAAACTTTCTGACTACACGATTAAAATATTTCGAACTGTATTTGATTAAATACGAATAATAAATATAATAGACCCTGTTCCCTTATAATATTTCTTAGAAAGATCCCTTTAGTATATAATATTAACAAATAGAAAACGATAAATATGTGATAAAAGTGAACCCTAAACAATTTTATAGTTAAGATAAAAATACTTTAAATATTTAACTGCATTATTAAGTTTTTTTTTTTTTATTATTTTTTTTTTTTTTTAAACAACTAAAAGATTACATACTAAGTATTGTGTGATTACTATTAAATATCAATAATCTTAAGTCTAAAACTTGGGGTTAATAATAACTTAAGAAAAAACCGTTCTAGGGAAATTAAAAAAAAAAAAAAAAATTTTTTTTATAAAAATTTTATAATTCTAAAATGATAATAGTAAATGAATAAAAAAGAACAAATAGACTAGATATCTAATAACACGTAAAAATAGAAGTAAAATAATAGATGCAAATAATATAAAACTAAGCCGAACTAACTGCACAGCAGGAACTAGATTGTTCTAGATACATTTTAAACTCTAAATGTGTTTTACAGTTATAAACTTAATAAATATCAAAAATAAATAATTAATAAATTATAAATAAATAAAAATAGATAAATAAAAAATACTGGCTTGTGCACGAACCGAGTTAATATAAATTTGTGAGTATTTTCATATTGAGATTAGGTCATTGGTTGATATTTTAAACTTGACTTTATTTATTTACTAATTTATTATTATTATTATTATTATTATTATTATTTTTTTTTTTTTTTATTTTTTATTTTTTTTATTTATCTAAACTTTATATTAATTAGTTTATATTGAGTTTATATATAATTTATTTACTTATATTTATATTTACATTATATAATAAATTATTTACTATATATATATATATATTAAGTTTCTTATCACGTAGTTTAAATTTTAATTTTAATTTTTTTTTTGTTAATTATTGATCACAATATAATACAATAGCCTATTGATCACTAATTTTTTCCGTAGATATATGATTTTAGTATTAGTAATATTTGAATGAAAAATCAACCCGAATTTTCAAATCCTTCTTCAACATCTGATAACAAATCCAGATTTACTGAAAAATCAGCGAATAATGGGCAAGATGGTAAAGGTAGCAAGACTATTAAAAAAAATAACGATAACAATACTAATATCGTAAAAAAATCTACTGCGAAAAGGATAATTTCTTCAAGAGTATTCTCCGGTTGTGTCACTTGCAGGGCAAGGCATGTTAAGTGTGATGAGCAGAAACCAGGATGTTTAAGATGCCAGAAAGCGAAAATCAAATGCGCTGGCTATGACTTTTCTACCAGAGTTTTTGTTTTTAATCCAACATCATTAAAATCATCATCATCATCTTCATCATTAAATTCAAATTCAAATGCAAATTCAAACGTAAATTCAAATGCAAATTCGTCTTTTAATCCATCGTTTTATAATTTGAAACAGTCAGAAAAAACCTTTTGGTCAGTTAAAGAACTTACAGATAGTTGTGAAAAATCTTTACCAACTACTCAGTCTTCTCAAAATGTGAATTCATCTTACGAAAATCAAACTAACACTGAAACCAAGAAGGAAAATACTATTGAAAACTTAACATCTAATTCTATGGATAATAAGCAAGAATCTCAGGACCAGGATGTTTCCAAATCTGAAGCAATAGGTGCTAGCTTATCATCAAAAAGTTCTTATTCAAATATTATCTTTGTTAATGAAACTGACTTACATATCAAAGGTAAAGGGAAGAAATCTATGAAAAAGAAAGCTTCTACTTTTCAACCGCTCTCTTCTTCATCTGATTTGGTACACAATACACAATCTGATAATTTACTAAATCTTTTCAATCCTGGTCTTCTGATTTTTCCAAATCAATCTAATAATCAATTTCCCATACATAATAGTGATGTTAATAGTGATGTTAATAGTGAAGGTGATGAAGTTACTAATAATCAAAATATTCATCAATTGGAGATCCAAAATATGAATGATTATTCATCTATGCATCATATGTCCTATCAAAATTATGCCGCCCCTATAATTCCTTTGCCCATATCGTTAAAAAATAAAGCAGAATATTACATTAGTCATTTTGCAAATAATGTGGCTTCAATTCTTTTGGCAATAGAGTCTCCTTTTAATAAGAATTTTTATCGTGACTCAATTGTTCCTTTATCATTTATATCGACCTCTTCAAGACTGCTTTCTATAATTGAAGCAATTGGAGCTCTTCATATCTCTCAAACCAGTTTTTCATATTCAAAAGAAACAAAAATGCAAAAATCACAACAGTATTTAAGATCGATTGAAATATCTAAAGATGTATATGATTCTTTAATTTCTACTCTTAATGAGAAAGAACATCATCCAACTATAGAGGATTTTACCGTTATTATGCTTTTGTGTTTTTACGATATAATGAGCTCGGGTTCCCCTAATAATTGGATTTATTATTTAAAAGGTGCAAAATCTATTTTTCATAGAGTTTTTAATTCCAAGTTGTTATCTGACAAATCCCAAAGAGACCAAGCACGTTTTTTAATTTCATTATACGCTTATTTTGATATTCAAGGTGCAATGGCTACTGGAAATGGACCTATGATTAAAGGGTGCTATTGGGATGTAGATGGGACAGGATGGACATATAATTTAGGATTTTGCAATCCTTTAGAGCCACATGATTTATTAAAGCTACGTATGCTTTTTTCTAAACTGATGCATATAATGAGTAATGTTTCAGCATTTGCAAAATCATGGCGAGATCTAATGGATGCCATGCCATCTTCAATGTCTTATGTAGATCGGACTAACATTGTTGGAATGGAAGTCATTAATGATAAAATATCTGAAATCACACTTGATCTTATTTCTTGGCGTGCCTCTTTACCATCAATTTTTGATGAATTATTTTTACACCAAAATTATGCATCATCGTCACCCGATTCTTCTAGTTACAATAAAAAAGAGATTTTTGGTTATGCCGGTGCTGTTTTGTGTTATTGGTGTGCATGTGTAATATATTTTTTCAGAATTATGTACCCATCAAATGAATACCCATTTGCAAATGATTGTTCACTAAATTGGAAAATGCACTTTCCTCTTTTTACAATGCAACCTAGTCAACTTTATTGTAATACATTATCAGATTTTTTGTCTCATTCCTCTTCTGAAGATATTGAGGATTCTTCTTTGGGTAATTCTTTTTTTAATGTTAATTATCTTGACAAAGACTATAAAGACAGGAATAATTTAAAATATTCACGGAACTTTTCACCTTATAATAAAGGGATTTTCACTATTGCTAATCCTTTACTTCCACTTTCTATTTGCGAATGTGTAGATCTTATTTTTTTTATTTTTCATTCTTATACAAATCATACATCTAATGATATTTCATATTTATGGTCAATTTTCATTGCAGCTACTGAAGCAGCAAACCCTACAAGTCAAAATGAGTTCCATAGTTGGTTTGAATTTATGACACGTATTGGACAACATAATATAGTCATAGCATTAGATATTCTTAAAAATGTTTGGGAAAGCATGAACTCAAATAAAAATTATCCACAACAAGATTGGAAATGGCAACAAAGAAATCGAAAAATAACTTTGTTATTACATTGATTTTTTTTATTGTAATTTTTTGAATCTACGCTCATATGTCTATGTATGTATGTATGTATGTATGTATGTATGTATGTATGTATGTATGTATGTATGTATGTATGTATGTAT
>JAJMCY010000412.1:0-13634 GCA_030565755.1 Ascobotryozyma cognata | reverse complement strand
ATAAATAAATAAATAAATAAATAAATAAATAAATAAATAAATAAATAAATAAATAAATAAATAAATAAATAAATAAATAAATAAATAAATAAATAAATAAATAAATAAATAAATAAATAAATAAATAAATAAATAAATAAATAAATAAATAAATAAATAAATAAATAAATAAATAAATAAATAAATAAATAAATAATAATAATAATAATAATAATAATAATAATAATAATAATAATAATAATAATAATAATAATAATAATAATAATAATAATAATAAATAATATTAATAAACAATAAATAAATACTATCTTTCTTTAATAAAATAAATAAATACATATAAACAAACAAATAATATTCTTACCCTTGCTTCGTCTTGTTCCCGGTAAATCTTCTCTTTATAAGATTCTTTATTACTCATATTAAAAATTTCTGTCTTAGATTTATTTATTTATTTTTTTATTTTATTTTATTTTATTTTATTTTATTTTATTTTATTTTATTTTATTTTATTTTATTTTATTTTATTTTATTATTATATTTCACTATTATAATATGTATTATTTATTATTTATTATTTATTATTTATTATTTACTGTTGTTATCTATTTATATAGTTTTCCTTATCTATTTTATAATTAATTTAAATTAGTATGTAATTATTTTATTATTAGTGTGCCATACAAATATTTTATTGAGGGTCATTTCTAGAAGCAAGCCACTAATTGTATAAATGTGTATATTGTGCTTAATTATGCGAAAATTAAAAATTAAATTAAACAATACCGGTAATATATAATTAATAATAAACAATAAAAAATCAAAATAATAAAAATTCGTTGTTAGGCTAGGTTAGGTTTATAGGATTAATTGCACCATAATATGTTTACCAACACTTTAGAATAACAGAATAATAGAAATAAATTTATTAGTTTTATTTGTGTTATTTTTATATAGTATGTATATATAAAAATAATGCTTAAGTATAATATATAATATAATATAATCTAACATACATACATACATACAACATAATGTAATTATATATACAGTATACACATACACATGATATTAAATATCAATAAAAGTTAAATATAAATAAATATATAATAAATCAGTAAAATCCAGGTAGTATTGCATAAATTGGAGCTTCATTTGGATACTTTTCTGTATAATATTCCAAAGACTGAGATGCCGATACAGATAAATTCACAAGAACCCATAAAAATGCAAGAGCCATAGGTCTTGATGGACATATAGCAGCTAAAGATGCATATATAACAACTTCTGCTGTATAATGTGGACAAGCAACTGTTTTAAATGATCCCATTTCTGGTAATACATATTTTTTAAGAGATGCTAAATAACAATGCATATTATATTGTCTAATAGATGCAATTAAAAATATAATTGTACTAATAATTCTTCTAATTGAAGATGGTGGTGAAGTTTGTTGATATGGCATCCATACTGCAAAATGAACACATATATAAAATCCAATACCAGCAATATAATGTACCAATAACATTTTACTTTTAACATTTGATTTTTCAATATAAATACATTCATAGAGTCTTCTAAACATTTGTATCCCAAGTAAACTAGCTGCTAATACATGTCCTGGTTGTAAATAACTTATTAAATAAATTGAATTATATCCAATATTTTTTTCATTTCCATTTCCATTTCCATTTAAATCTTCAATTTCACTATTATTATAATTATTATTATTATTATTACTATCATTATAATTTAATAAATACCCTCCAAGTATTACAGTAGAAAGTAAACATCCAAGTATATAAAAATGTGTAAACCATCTTTTTGGTACAGTTAACTTAGTAATGAAAGCAGTATTTTTTTCTAAAAATTTTACATAAAGGTCTTTTAAACTATTTTTTTTTCTCACACTTTCTTCTTCTTCATCTCTAACTGAACATACTTGAGCTGTCTTTCCATATCCTAATAAAGGTTTTAATGGTTTAAGATACGCAGCAATAAGAACGGCAAAAGTAGCCGCATAAAAAAACAAACAAATCTCTTCCTCCGTTTTGAATATGGGAATACTAATATAATTATTATATAATTATTATAATTATACTATAGTAGATATTTATTCAAGGTAATAAAACTATACACATAGACAAATTGTAAATTACAACTACAATTTCAACTATAAATTACAATTACAGTTATTATTCAATGTTATTTAAGTAATCTACAATATTACAATACACTATACACTACAAATATAATAATATAATATAATACTATAATATAATACCAATAGTAGTAATAAAATAATAATAAAATAATAATAAAATAATAATAAAATAATAATAAAATAATAATAAAATAATAATATAATAATAATAGTATAAAATAATAATATAATAATAATATAATAATAATATATAATAATATAAAATTTATAATACAATAAGGTAAAAACATATGACAGTAGGAACCATTCTTACATAATAAATATAAACACATTACGCAAGAAATATTCAAATATTACATAATAAGTCTATTAATATACAATAAGATAAAACAATAAAATAAACATCTTAATAAACTAACAATATACTAATAATCTGAAAATGAATAAGCTAAATAATTTCATTTTCTAAGCAATAACAATAGTAATAGTTTAATATAATAATTAATATAAGAAATAATACATTATACTATACCATAGCAACACATACAATAGAATAAATTTTATTCTATTTATTCAATAAATAGAAAAAATCCAAAATGACACAGGGGAAAAAGAAAAGAAAAACAAAAATAAATCAGGAATCCCTTGGAAACCTAAAAAAATATATAAAAAATATAACCAAAATAATATAATATAACAAACTGAATAAAAAACTAAGCCATACCGGTATGAGAAAATTTTAATATGTTACCCTGAAAATATTACAGAAAAACTTGAATTTGAAAACAGAAAAGGGGAGAAAGCAAAAACAAAAACAAAAAACAAGTCATAGATAGAGCAAACCAAAAGAAGGAAACGAGCCAATCATAAAGTTTAAATAGTAAAAATAAATAATAATAAAATAAATAATAATAAAACAAATAATAATAATAATATAATATAATATAATATAATATAATATAATAATAATATTAAATAATAATATTAAACAGGGTAATTTTTTATTTATTTTTAGTAATTATTTTCGAAGGTTTCGATCCGAGTTAGTGACACTTATTTAAATTAATTTATTTCTCTACAGGGAAAATAAAACAAAATAAAAAATAAATTAAATACAATAAGATAAAAAAAATATTAAAAATATATAAAATAAATAAAATAAATAAAATAAATAAAATAAATAAAATAAATAAAATAAATAAAATAAATAAAATAAATAAAATAAATAAAATAAATAAAATAAATAAAATAAATAAAATAAATAATAAAATAAAAAAAAATAAAAGAAACGAAAATTTAACAGAAAATAAAAATTTAATTATTGTTGTTATATATTAAAATGGTTTCAAATCCAGCAATTCCAGAGTAAGTTTATTTTACATACTATTAATTTGCTATTGTATTTATTTTTATTTTTATTTTTATTTTTATTTTTAAATTTTATTTTATTTTTATTTTTATTTTTATCTTTGTTTTATTTTTATTTTTATTTTTATTTTTATTTTTATTTTTATTTTTATTTTTATTTTTATTTTTATCTTTGTTTTATTTTTATTTTTAATTTTTAATTTTATTTTAATTCAATTTTAATTTAATTTTAATTTACTTTTTCTCCATTTTAACCCTTTAGAATCTTGGAAACAGATGTCGGAGAAGCTTTGAGTGCTCGCACAGCCTCTATTGCCACTTGGAGAGAATTAGGTCCTCCTGATCTTGTTCATTTAGGAAAATCTTCTACACCATCAAGAACTGCTATTAAGGATATTGGTACTTATTTTTTCGCTACAGGTGTAGATATTTCTTCTTCAGCATCCGTTGCAGCATATCTTAATACTCTTACTTATTTGCTCGGTGAAGAACAAGTTTGGTTTGGAAAACATCCACATTGGAGAGTACATACTGGTACATATTGTTCATATAATGCCTTTTCAAAAGTTGATGTTAGAGTAATTGTACAAATTCCAGGTGGTGTAGATGCTTATACAGTTGATGAAAATGGTATTCGTAGAGAACTTATTTCTGATACTCCAAATCAAGCTATAATTTGGCAAGAAACATATCTTTCAGCTATTTTACGTTCTATTGTATTTGCAGATGATGATTCTTATTATTTAACAGTTTCTCGTAATATATGTCCAATCCAATCAGTGGAAGCTGAACAACGCTTTTTTGAAGCTATAGAAGCACATTTTTCACGTGGTTGGCAACTCGGTTCTCCACCTACTGTTCAAGTTCCAAATATAGTTTCAAATATTCTTACTTATGGTTTATTTAAATATCTTAAATATTCAGGTAGATATGTCTCAGGTCAAAATTTACTTGAAAAGATATACGCTTGTGAACCTGAAACTGCTTCTTTACTAGCTCGTGCCTTTTTGGAAGGTGATGAAGAAGTTAAGGCTGTAAGTCTTATGCATTCAGCAATAAAACAAAATCCACGTGATGGAAATGTTCTTATTTTACAAGCTGATTTTTGTCTCGAAAAAGATAAATATGAATTTGCTATTGCAACTGCTAGGCAAGCTGTAAAATCAGCTCCATCCGAATTTGAATCTTGGTTTAAGCTTGCAGAAGTTTATGTTGCAGTAGGTGATTACGAACAAGCCCTTGTAACTCTTAATTCTTGTCCAATGTATACTTATACAGAACATGATGGACATAGAATGCCTCAATCAATGAAAATTCATCTTCCTCTTCCTGCTGATGGTTTAACTGATGAAATTTTAGATTGGAACGATACTAAAGATGGTGTTACTTCTGCTGCTACATCTGCCACTGCTTCTTCTTTTCTTCAATACGCTGTTCCAGGGTCTGGTGATAATAATTCAAACAATACATCTATTTTAGATAATTCTTCTACAAATTCATCATCTAATTCTAACCAAAATAATCATTTAAATAAACATAATTCCTTTTCTTCAGGTGGCAATAATAATTTGAATTCTTTAAGGTCAAACTCGCAACTCAATGGAAATTCCAATAATAGTACTAGCCCTAATAATAATTCTGATACCACAACTTATCCAACCAATACGTCTAACAACAATTCATCGATTTCTGGTAATTCGGGCGCAAATAATAACAGTCATAATTCAGCTTCAACTAATAATGCCCCTAATAATAATATAAGTGGTAATTATAATAACTCAAAATCTAATGGTACCAATGTAAATATTTCAGCTGGGTATTTAAGTGGTACAACCCCGTTTGATGATGAACGTTGTGATCCTGTATTATTTCGTTTACCGGCTGCTTCACTCCGTGGAACTTTTTCACAAGCATATAGCCTTCTTGCCAAAATTGTTTATCACACTGGTTGGGATAATTTATTACAGCTTCGTTCTAAAGTTTTCGTAATGGAAGATGAATATCGTTTAGAAAGAAATCCAAGTGTTTCAGATCAAATAGATGAAGAAAATAATATAACTCAAACAAGTATAGAAAAGCCCAGTAATGCTGTTTCTGCTGTATCAGCATCTTCGCCAACCTCTGCTAATAATGAAAATGTGGAAATTTCAAGCTTAAGCGAAAGTGAAAAATTTGCCTCATTCCGTCATAAACGATTATGTGAACGATGGTTAGATAATTTATTTATGGTTTTATATGAAGATTTGAGAGTACATACTATATGGAAAGCACAATTTGATTATTATAAATCAAATAATATAAGTGTTCATAAATCTGCATTTGAATGGGAAATTCTTGGATTACTAGCTAAACGATTAGGATATAAAGATGAAGCTGTTGAGGCTCTTTGTAGTGCAGCAGTAACTAGATTTACTCCCAAAGTTCATTGGGCTTTACTTGAACTTTTTTTGGAACGACAAGAAGATGACAAAGTAATAGATGTAGTTATTCGTCTTTCTTCTTGGAATCACAGATGGTATGTTGAATGGAGTCCTCGTCTTTTTGAAGCATTACGAAAACTTGTTGCACGGGAAGGTGCTACTAAGATAAGATCAAAACTTCTTTCGAAAGAACTTCCTTCTGCTACAATTAATCTTATTGAACCATTCTTTGGCTTATTGCAAAGTTATAACGCTAGGGGTTCTTCTAGCTAGATTATTATTATTATTATTATTATTATTATTTTTTTTTTTTTTGGTTTTTTTGTTATTTATTCTTAATAGAATTTTTTTATATGTTTACATTGTTTTGTTTTATAAAGTTTTGATTTTTTTAATCCTTCTCAAAAAAGAAAAAGTTTCTACAAAAATATTACAAAAAGTTGTTTATTATATTACAATATTGTATAAAATATTTATTTGACAATACTACACTACATTACATTACTAATGGCATACACTTTTTAATATAAAAGTTTTAATTTTTTTCGATTTTTATAAAAAATTATATTATTACATAGTCTAGTTTTGTTTAATATAGAATCATTTAAACAGTTATATAGTAAAGTTAAAAACAATTTATATGAAGCAACCATTACATAATAAATGACATAATAGATTGCGAAATCAACATATTATGCAATGAGTAATATCAGTATTATTATTACTTACAGTATGGATTTTACCAAACATGAATAAATCATTACATAATACTAGATTAATTTTAATGAAAATTTTATCAGATCAGATAGTATCAATTTTATGAGTTGCCATGACCACAAAGCAATAACCCTTTCTTTTGTAAAAGATTTTTCTTAAATTTTTTTATCAAAATCTTATCTGATTGGATTTTTTAAAAAGCGAAAGCTGCAAGAACTACTTATTAGTATTAGAAAAATATTAGTTTTTATAAAATATATATTCTATCTAAACATTAAACATTTTTTTAAAAAAAAATCAGCTTTTATCTGTGGATTGCTTGTTAATGTAATTTTTATATTTTATTTTATTATTTGCTTTAAAATAGATTTCTTGGAACTGAAAATAGGACTATTTTATAAGTTAAATCAGCGAATTTTGCAAAGTAAAATGGGAAACATAAATTTAAATGAATACAAATATTTATTTAATGAAAATGATTATACTATTTTCGATGAAAAAGATACTTATTTCGAAAATAAAATAAATTATAATGAAAATTTAAATTCCAATGTTTCCTTTTATAATAATGTCACGACAAGACTTTATTCCTTAGCGCCAAGTGTCTTAGCACGCATATCAGAGATCAACAAAAAAAATTTTTTGGACGATTCGGATCAAAATAGGGGATACTATTCATTAAGTTATAAAAATAATAATTATATTAATAATAATAATATAATAACTGCTGGTTCAACATATGATTCCAGATTAGTAAATTATCCTTATTTACCATCAAGCTGTTCAGAAATTCCTAATAATTATACACCATTTTCAGTTACTGAAAGTGAAAGTGAAAGTGAAAGTTTAAATAATTATTTTTCTAATTTTTCATATGAATCTCAATTAGAAATGGATGCTAATACAAATATAAATAATGAAGGTATTAATAATTATGATTCTGGAGTAAATAATAACGAGTTTTTCCCAAATATTAGTTTAAAGCAAATGAATTATAATGAACCTAGTACTGTAATTGAAGAACCGGTACCAGCAACTTTAGATTTAGTACCAGAATTAATTAATTTTGATTTTCCAATTTTAGATTCATCATGTGCTTCATCAGTTTCATTTTCTCCTGCTACTTCTTCTATTTCCGGTCCTATTTCACCCACAGCTTCTTCATTTCATACTTCTTCTTTTAATCCATTTGCTTTGGAAACGGATTGTCTTGATTTAAATTGTGATTTAAATAATATTAACATTAGTGTTAACGATGGCAACCATAATTATAATAGTATTGATAGTAATATTATTAATAGTAATATTATTAATAACGATAATTACAATTATAATTATAATATTATTAATGATAATAATAATAATGCTAATAATTACAATTATAATAATTATAATATTGATAATAATAATGTAGATTTAAATGCGTCAACACAAATGCCATTTAATAATTTTGAAAGTTCGAATAAAATGAATAATTTATCTTTTCCAATTCCTCCTTCTCCGGTAGCTATAGTTTTAAAAGATGCAATATTAATAAAGGCTGAACAAGAATCTGATACAGATGATGAAACATGCGGTTTTTCAATTCCAATGAATAGTGAATATATAATGAATAATGATAATAATAATATTGAAAATAAAGCATTAAATGTATCGGAATCAATAAATGCAATTGAAAATACTAAAAACAAAGGAGAAATTAATAAACCTTTAAAATTATATAGACCTATAGCAAAAAAGCAGAAATGTTTGTGTAAATTAAGCAGGAAAAATAAAAACCCTAAAACTTCAGATAAACCCTATGCTTGTGATGATGATGATGATGATAATAATAATAATTATAATAATGATAATGATAATGATAATGATGATGATAATAATAGTAATAATAATAATAATAATAACGATAATGAGAAACAATTGTATAAGCCATACGCTTGTGAATATTCTGGATGTAAATGGGCCTTTTCCCGTATTTCAGATAAAAATAGACATTTAAGATCACATTATAAACCATTGTATCATTGTCCTTTTTGGAAAAATGATCAAACATGTCATCGTAATGGTGGAGCTTTTAATCGTTTGGATGTTCAAAAAAGACATTTAAAGTTAATGCATTTTCAAGAAAATCAAAAAAAATGTGGAAGAGGTCATTGTAGAGAATGTGGAAAAGAATTTAATGATGTAAAATCATTTGTTAGACATTGTGAGAATTGTGCTTTAAATATTGGTAAAATTAAAAAATCAACTTGCAAAATGTTAAATAACAATTCTAATATATGTGCATCTACATCTATATCTACATTTACATCTAAAATTACGACTAAAACTAAAACTAGAACTAGAACTAGAGCTAAAAGTGGTAATAAAATTAAAAATAAATCTATCTCTAAGCAAAAGAATTAACCTATCGTTTTGGAATTTGAAGTTTAAAATTTCAATTTATTTATAACAAAATTCATATTAAAAAATACTAGAATTATGGTTTAACGAGTTAAATGATGATAATAATGATGATAATAATGATGATAATGATAACGATATGATAATGATGAAGATAGACTAATGAAGATAAAATATGAAGATAAGAAAAATAATATAAAATCTCTAAGTATATAAAATCACTTATAGTGTTTATTTAATTAGGTAATAGTTAATTGTTTATTTGTTGTATTTATTTATATTTATTTATATTTATTTATATTTATTTACATTTATTTATATTTATTTATTTATTTATTATTATTATTAAATACAAGTATAAGTTAATAGATATAAATTTATTATATAACTAACATATGAACGAAAAAGAATTTTAAAATATGCTATTAATTGTAAAAGTAGACCTAGCAACCACTTTTTTTACTTATATTTTTATATTAACTAGTTATAATAAATTTTTATAATTATTTTTTAGTGTTAAATATTTAAAAAATTTAAAACTTTTTACTGTTTATAATAAATCTCTATTAGAAAAATGTTTTCTTCTATAAATACGTTTTTAGTAAATTTATTACTTAGACAATATAATTAAAATTTTGGTTGTTCTATTTATACTACAATATAAAAAATTGTTGAGAAGTACAGTGCAGAGTTAGTTTACCGTGACAACGGTGTTGCCATAGCATAGATTTAGTATATAGGTCCGTAGAATTATAAAGTAGAATGTAGAAAAATCACCTAACAAAAATAGCAGATTTTAACAAAAATACAATATAAAAAATATTTTACCAGTATTATACGCTATAATAAGTTTATATAAAGGAGTAAATATTTATACTATGTAATTTCATTTATTTTATTTATTTATTAATATCGTGTTTGCCATAGAAACCATTAAATTTTATATAGTGAGAATAATTTCAGTTTGTACTATAATAATAATATTATTATTATATACCTACTGTATAGTAAAAATGTATCCCCCACTTACCCCCGCGGGCGTTTCTACCCCGCTTCCACATTTTTTAGTAAAAAATTCACACCACTGTTAAAATACTTGTAATACCTTAAATATAAATTCGCTTAAATAGGAAAAAAACACATAGTATTTACTAATAAATTATTAAGTATTCATTTTTTTAATAACTTACCCCATATTTTTTTTGTCTGCCCAGAATACTATTTAAGCTAAGAATTTCTATATTTTTATTTATTTATTTTTTATTTATTTTATTTTTATATTATTTTTATATTATTTTTATATTATTTTTATATTATTTTTATATTATTTTTATTTTTTATTTATTTTAATTTTATTTATTTTATATCATTTAATTTAATTTAATTTAATTTATTTTAATTTAATCTAATTTAGTCTATATACAAAATGGAAAATCCATCATTTGTCCTTTTAAAAGTAGGAGAAACTAAAATTGAAGACCGCCCAATCCCAGAAATTAAAGATCCTCATTGGGTCAGAATTAAAGTTAAAGAGACTGGTATATGCGGTTCAGATATTCATTATTTATTACATGGCGGTAATGCTAGATTTGTATTACGTGCTCCAATGGTATTAGGACATGAATCTTCTGGAATTGTTGATAAAATTGGTAGTGAAGTAACTACTTTGAAAGTTGGTGACAGAGTCGCTCTTGAACCTGGTATTCCGGATAGATATTCTAATGAAATTAAAGCAGGAAAATATAATTTAGATCCATCATTAAAATTCGCAGCAAGCCCCCCAGTTGATGGTACTCTTGCAAGATATTATACTTTACCTGAAGATTTTTGCTATAAACTTCCTGATAATGTATCATTAGATGAAGGCGCACTTATTGAACCAACTGGTGTTGCTGTTCATTCTTCAAAACTTGCAGATATTAGACCAGGTGATTCTGTTGTTGTATTTGGTGCTGGTCCAGTTGGTCTTTTAACAATTGGTGTTGCTGCTGCTTTTGGTGCTTCAAATATTCTTGCAGTTGATATAAATGAACCTCGTCTAAAAATTGCAAAAGAAATGGGTGCAACTCATGTTTATGTTCCACAGAAGGGTGATACTCCACTTCAAAGTTCAGAAAAAATTGTTAACCTTCTTAATGGTGTTCCTCCTCGTGTAGTTATTGATGCTTCAGGTGTTGCTCCTTCTATTCAAACTGGTGTACATGTTCTTGCTCCATCTGGAACTTTTGTTCAAGTTGGTATGGGTACAAATGAAGTTAATTTCCCTATTGCCGCTTTATCATTTAAAGAAGGTATTTACAGAGGTTCTTTCAGATATGGTCCTGGTGACTATGCTCTTGCAATCGATCTTATTTCTAGAGGTAAATTAAATGTTAAGAAGCTTATTACTGATAAAGTTGAATTTGAAAACGCTAGAGATGCATTTGATCTAGTTATGTCTGGAAAGGCTATTAAAGTACTTATTAATGGTCCTAAATAGGTTTATCTAAAATAAAATTTCGTTTTTAATTTGTATGTACGAAAATGTATAATTGATGTAACAATTAATATATGTAATCTTTTATTATTCATTATTATTATTATTTTATACTAATTTACAAAAAACACATTTAAACAATACTTGTACTTTATATCCATTTCCAGATTGTGCGACAAAAACTTTCTTTTCCAAAATCGTCTCGACCATACTCTATAACTTGTTCTTGTTTACGTAGTGATTTTTTTAATAATGATTCTAATTTATCTCTGATATCAGCAAATTTATCTCGTAAAGGTAATTGTAAGATAACCTGGGAATCTGTATCAGGATGTAAATAAGTTAAAATTGTATTTACAAGAATAGGAGGATGTTCTGAAGAATATATTGGATCAGAAACAATTATAACTTTAAAAGATTTTTTAGGTAAATCAGATTCCATAGGTTTTGACCAATCTATAATATTAGGTTTTATAAAATTATTATTTAATGAATTTTTTAAAAGATTATTATTTATATTTTTCTTTAAATTTTCAACTATTGGAGGAAGATCAGTAACAATTACATTATATCCTAACAAATAAGCAGTAATACCAACTAATCCAGTACCAGAACCTAATTCCAATATAGTATCAGATTTATTTTTAATATTAGATAACAATTCTGGTGTATTTACAAGTGCTTGAGATAAAATATAAGAAGATCCCCATGTTTTTAAACCTAAATTATCCTCTGTAAGAGAAGGTTCATTTAAAATTATTTCTGGAAATTGTAATTCTTTATTATTTAAATTAAATTTAGATTTAAGTAGTATTTTACGTTGCATAGCTGGACGTGCAGTATTACCACAACGTTCTGCAATTCTTTTAGATGTTAATGTATAAATATCATCAATTTTATCTGAATCAATCCATTTAAGATTAGATGAAATAATATTAGTAAGCCATAATAATATTAATTTATTTAATCTTGTATCTCTACCTAGTAAATTTTCTTCTTGATTGTTGTTGTTGTAATCATTACAATTAGAAATCTCTACATTGGAATCAAAATTATATTGAACTCTAGGTTTAAGTTGTTCAAGAGTATATTTTAAAACTTCATATGATGGATGTGAATTTATTTGAACAAGATCTAATGGTTGTATAAATTTACACGTTTCTAGTTCGTTATTGTTATTGTTATTGTTATTGTTATTGTTATCGTTTTTATTATTAGCATTAGTATTAGTATTTATTCGATTTTCATTACTTATTACTTCTACTTTATTCTGTAAAGTATCTTTAACAACCTCATTTAATAAAACTTGTTGATTCATTTTATGTTTTTCTACAAATTTACAAAAGCAACGAAATTTACAATAGATATTAAAAAATGGTGATGCAAGAAAAAAAAAAAAAAAAACTCGTTGTTATCAGTTTAGTATGCAAGTGCAAATTTAAAATACATATATTTATATTTATTTACACATACATTTATTTAAAAATACATATATAAGTACATTCAAATACATATACAAACACATATACATACACATATAGAAATATATTCTTTATAAGATATCCATGTTTCATATAATTCTTAGTTGCTATAAAAAATTATGGCTTTAAATAAAAATTGGTGTAGTTTAATGTGTTCAAGATTAGGGTTTTAAGATATCCATTAGAACTGACAATAGTATTTTGATTTTTATGTAGTAGTATTTCCAAAATATTACTGTATATGAATACTTTTCTATAATATATTTAATTTTATTATACTATTTATTATTTTTCATTATATTATACATAGATAATTTGATATTAAGAAATTTTACGAAATATAATTTATAATAATTTATAATATATTTATCTTTTATTATATCATATTAATGTAAGAGTGTTTTTAATAAACCATCTTTTATTTATATATTGCACTTAATTGTTTAATAGTACTATAATATAATATTGTTAATAAGTAAATAATAAAAATAAACATAAAAATAAAAAAATAAAATACATTACAAATATCTTCTAAATATATATATTTACAAACTATACGTATACAGTAAAATAATAAAATGCTTAAATTATGTGCTTTTTTTTTTTTT
>JAJMCY010000411.1:0-13641 GCA_030565755.1 Ascobotryozyma cognata | reverse complement strand
GTATATACTTTGTTTTCAATATAACATGAGATATATTCTAAACTTTTTAATACTTGTATATTTAATTTTTAAAATCTTCTTTTTTATTTTCTGTTACAGTTCATTGTTTCTTGAAAATGCAACAATAAACAAAACATATAAAAAAAAATTTATTTATATTGTTTAGTTATTTGGTAAAGCACATGAAAGGGGATAACAAAAAGACAAAAATAAAAGACAAAAAAAAAAAAAAAAACAATTCATTACATACAAAACTATTGAAAATATAAAACTATTGGGCATATAAATAATTTAAACTATTGGTTTTTTGATTCATGCAATGTATCACTATTTTCATCATCTTTAAATGCAATTGGTTCAAGCATTGTTGAAAAATCTGCATCATTTTTAAAAGCATAATATGCAAAAGATTCTCCTGGAAACATTGGTAATGGATCAGTTGGTAAAAAGTTTTCTGTTATTTCATTATTTATGTTTTCATTGAAGTTTTCGTTTGTGAAGGTGTTTAGATAAAAAGCAGAGTTTGGGTTTAAATTTGGGTTTGAAGTTGGACTTAAATTTGAATTTACATTTAAATTTAAACTTGAATCTAAATTTAAACTTGGATTTAAACTTGGATCTAAACTTGGATCTAAACTTGAATCTAAACTTGGATTTATTATTTCTTGCGAAAATAAAGATGATAAGAAACTATCATTAGTTTGTACATTATTATTTATAATAATATTATCATCGATTTCATTATCATCTATTGAATTTAATACTTCATCTTTAGTAACTCCATATATTCTACTTCTTATCTCTTGAAGAACTTTTGAAAATATTTGTGATACTCTAAATGCACTGTAATGTTTATCAGAAATTAAATGACAAGCATTAATTACTTCTTCAGAGGATTCAAGTAATGATTTAATTTTTAATTCAGATTTAACTCTATCAGTTGATAAATTATTATCTATTCTTTGTTTTTCTCTCATAGCTATACTTGGAGGAATAAATCCTGTAAAATGAGCACATCTAAGTGCAAATGCTCTAAGAACCCATTCTACTCCTATGAAGTTTGAATTATTATTGTTATTATTATTGTTTTTATTATTGTTATTATTATTGTTATTATTATTGTTATTATTATTATCACTATCATCACCCTTTACTCCATATACAACTAATTTAGAAAGTTCCTGTACTAATTCAACAGACATATTTTCAAAAATATCACGCTGTTCAATATAACCAGATTTATCAAAAGCTAAAAATATACCGAAACATAAAGAAATTAATAATCTTACAATTAAAATTCTTGAATTAAAATGAATTACACCTTTAATTTGTAAAATATAATCATCTTTAACTTTAATACATTTTTTAATTTCTTCAAGGTTATAAATATTTTCATCAAGAAATTCTTGTAAAATATTAAGATTTTCAATAAGTTGACTATAAGGAACAGGATTTTTAAGATTACAACAAGATCTTACAACTTGTCTTAAAACACAATCAAGAGAAAAATGCAATTTTAAATTTTCAAATGTGTTAGTTTCTATTTCTATAGAAGTTGGAGTATAAAGTGGTGATAAATATATATGATTCTTATTATTTTCATACTGCGTTTTTAGATTTTCACCACATTCGGCTTTTATATTACCATTGGAAATCACTTCATCTTGAGAATAAACGAAAGTTAAAAGTATTTCATTTAAATCAGGTAGTTTTGTATCATAATAATCATCATCCAATACAGGCATTCTTCCTAAAGTTGAAGCATGCAATGAATCTAAAAACCTTATAAAATACCAAATACGACGTTTAAAAATTATTTCACGTTTATCTATAATACCAAATACAGTTGGATCTCTATGTAAACCAGCAGCTAAAATTTCTTGTGAAAGTAAACCAAATAAAACAGCACCATCAGAACCATCACCACCATCACCATCAGTTGGATCAAGAATCATTAATATACGAAGCATTAATAAACATTGAATAATAATTAAATTTGGTTTTCTCATAAAATTTACTTTTGATAATAAAAGTTTTGCACCTTCTACAAGTTTAGGACCAAGAATTTCATCTAATTGTTGATTATTATTGTTATTAAGAATTTCAAGATGATTACATTCAGAAGGAAGTGATAATTTTGAAACTCTTAAAATTAATAATAATAAAGAAATAAAAGAAAAATCAGATTTTGAAAATTTTAAAATATTTGATTTAATCTCTGGTAAACGATTAATTAATTGTTGATAGTTATCTAAAAATTGAAGTTGATCTATAACAGGATGAACCATATACATTCTTTTAAAATAATGTTTAATTAGATAATCACAAATATTTATTGGTGGTAATAAATTAAAAATGAAATTATTTTCTTCTGATGAATAATTAATTGAATTAATGGAATTAAAATTTGATTTTGAAACTAAACCTAAAGGATCAAAACTTGTTATAGTTAAATTATTATTTGGTGTACTACCTAAATCTTTAAATCTTCTTAATTTAGCATTAATTTTAGTTGAATTTTTTGCATTTATAATCATTTGTTTAATATCATAACAAAGTGGATCATTTTTCATTAATGCTCCCCAACTTGTGGGACCATAATAAACCATATGATTATGCTTTATTGATAAGGATTGAAATTTATTCATCATGTTAATGAAACTTTCGTCTAGTGCTGAATTTTCATATAAATCTTGATTCTTAGTGGGATTAGTGTTAGAATTTTTAGAGTCATTTAAATTCGTTTTTAATTGAAGACACTCATTTTGAGATTTAACAAGTTCTGATTGAAGTTTTGAAATATAATTTAAAGCTTCTTTTAATGCTGGATTTTCAGTTGATTCCCATGGAGTTTGAACATAAGTACAAAAATTTTCAGTTTTATGTTTAATACAAGAAGTACAAATTGGTCTTTTTTTATCGCATTTAAATTTTCTCATTCTGCATATTGAGCATGCAGTTGGAATTCTGTTTCTAGTTCTTTTTGGTCCTTGATTTTCCATGTTTGTTTATGTTGTTTTGGTATTTTGTATTGTTTGGCATTAATATGTATATGTATATGAATATAGGTATATGTATTTGTATTTGTATATAGGTATATATTTTCCAAGTTAATGAAACTTATATGCTACAGTTATAGACTATAGTAATAGATATTGTCTATTAGATATTCTAGTGGTATTTATTTATCTTGTATTCAGTAAATCGTATTGATTGTATATTTATTGGAATTATTATTTGATTTATTTCCATAGAAATTATCAATCGTGGTTAATTTCTATAGAAACATTTACTATGTATGTATTAAGATTATGAGTTTTCGCAATTTATCTAAATTGGGAGCGTAATTCTGTCTATTTGGTTATTTACTATTTAATTGTTTTCTATTTAATCACTTTTATCTTAATTAATTCTTTTTTGGGTTAAGTTTAGATTAATTAATTTCTATTTGGATTACGTTTAGATTAATTAATCCCTATTTGGATTATTTTTACTTAATTGTTTCCAAATTCTGATAGAAAATTTAATTAAACTCAAAACCCTAACTGGTATATTTTGTACTTGACAAGAACCTTCAACTTCAGTTTAACATCAGATAGTCAGTTATTGTTATTACTATTGTTATTGTTATTCTTATTATTATTATTACTATTACACTGTTATTATATTGCTAATACTCTTTAAATTTGCTATTTCCAAGAATGAGTAAAAGTTTACAAGTAAGTGATACAAAGACATATAAACATATAACTTATGAACATAAAAGACATATAAAAGACATATAATCACATATAAACACATATAAAACACTTAAAAAGCGTATAAAAACACATACAAAACGTATAAAACATATAAAACATACAAACATACAAACATACAAACATACAAACATACAAACATACAAACACATACTAACTAGTAGAATCATAATGTGGCATTGTCTCCACTTTCATATTCTGCTGGAATATCAGCTTCAATTGTAGATGTATTAATAACCTGTAAGATTAGTTTATTAATTTGCATATTAATTAGCTTATTACTTAGCTTATACTTAGTATTTAATTATCTGCAAGGAATAAAGAAATATTTTGCATTCAATAAACACCCATACTAATATTAGATCCCTTGGAATACATTAAAATATACAAACAATTATCTTATAATAAAAATAATACAAACAATACTATAAACAATAACGTTTATAATAACATTTATAATAATATCCGTAATAAAAATATTAAAAATTCATTAAATTTTGGATTTTATACAGGAGTAACACCAATGTTAACTAGTAATATTTTAAAAACTTTAACAAGATATAATATTTATAATATTATTTCAAAAAAATTAGGTAATGATCATCTTATAAAACCTGGTATACCAGTTTTAGCAGGTTCAATTGCAGGATTTTTTGAATCTTTAATTATAATTCCATTTGAAAATATTAAAATTACAATGATTGATCATAAAAGGTTAACAAGGAATAATATTTCAATCGAATCAAAATTTTTAAATCCTTTAAAAGCAATTAAATGGATGTTTGCAACAAGAGGTTTTAAATCTTTTTTTCAAGGTTCTTTACCAACTTTATTAAGACAAATTTCAAATTCAAGTGTTCGTTTTAGTGTTTTTGCTTTTTTAAAACATACTACTGAAGTTGGAATAAGGCCAGGTGAAAAAATTGAGTCTTTGGTTAATTTTTCAATTAATGCTTTAGCATGTACTGCTGTAGTGTAAGTGCAATGATATATGAATAATAATAAATATATTTATTATTTACATATATTCATATATTTATACACATTATAATAGCATGGTATACATATATCATATTTACATATATTATACTCACATACTAACCCCCAGGGCTCTTACTCAACCTCTAGATGTAATCAAAACAAGAATGCAATCTATACATGCAAAACAAACATACAAAGACAGTATTAGATGTGCAATGACTATTTATTTGAATGAAGGTGCTTCAAAGTTTTGGGCTGGTGTAATTCCTAGATATTTTCATTTACTATTATCTGGATTTGTTGTTGCTCCGGTATATTTATATGTTTCAAACATCGGAAATCAAAATTCAAAACTTAACAATTAATACTTAACAATTAAAATTTAATTTATTTATAATTTTATTAATAACATTAACTATATACCACTATATGTACTGTAAGCACTATAACTCTTATGAATATTATAATTCTAATGATTATAATTCTTATACTATAATTCTTATACTATAATTCTTAATAATTATATTCTCAATTATTATATTCTCAATAATTATATTCTCAATAATTATATTCTCAATAATTATATTCTCAATAATTATATTCTTAATAATTATATTCTTAATAATTATATTCTTAATAATTATATTCTTAATGATTATATTCTTATGAATATTATAATCCTTTATATATCTATGAATCCTTGTGAACATTTTTCGACCACTTAGTACCCAAATACTTCTCTCTTAAAGAGATACACTTTTTATATGTCTCTCTTAAAGACATACACTTTTCATACTTCTCTCTTAACGATGAATGTTTTTGATATTTCATGTTAACACCTTTGTCTTTCTTTTCTTCAAACGTAGTTAATGATTTGTCTATTAAATCCTTTTCATAGTTTTTATCTCCAATAGTAATATAAAATTCCAAAGACGATTCAGATAATATTGTATTATCCAATGTAGAAAAGATTGCATATTCAGCAAATTCATTTTCTTTAAAATCTTTTGTAGCATTAGAATCATAAGATTTAGCTGAAAAAAGTTGTAATTTTTCAATTGAAATACTTGAAATAGTATAATCAATAGTATAATCAATAGATGCTAATAATGTTGAAGTATCACTCCCATTTAAAAAAGACAAATAATCATTATCATATTCATAATCATTATAATCCGAGTTATAATCTGAAACCAAATTTTCTAAGTATAAAGCTTTAAAAGTATTAATATATTTTTTATTAGTTTTATTTGTTTTATTTGTTTTATTTGTTTTTTCTGTTTTTTCTGTTTTTTCTGTTTTTTCTGTTTTTTCCTTGAATGATTTTAATCCTCTATAAAAGACAAAAGTTTCCTCTGCAGATAAAAAAAATGCCTGTTCTTTCTTGAACAAATTTTGAATAAATCTCTTAATAAGTCTTGTTTGAATCATTTTTTATTGTATTGATTAGTTAAATCGAAATGTATTTAGTTTGGTTAAAATGTTTGTTTAATGCAAGTAAAAGCAAATTTTGGATTAATTTAAGTGTAATTTGTTTGTTTGTTAAGAATAGTGGCAAATAAATAAATGAAAAATAAATGAAAAATAAACAAATAAATAAACAAGTAAACAAGTAAATAAACAAGTAAACAAATAAATGCTAATTTATTTATTTATTTATTTATTTATTTATTTATTTATTTATTTATTTATTTATTTATTCATACTATATGCTAAGATTATATAATTAAATTATATAATCTTATTTGTTGTCAGATTTCGAAATTTTACCAGCATTATTGAATGCATTGAATATGTTGTTAAATGTATTCGCATTCATTTCATATGCCATTTCATATGCCATTACATGTGTTACACTAAATATAATAAAAGTGTAAACAATAAATAATAGCAACAAGACATTATAAGTAATAAAAAATAGTCAGTATTATATTCTTTAAAGACCATTCAACTGTGGTTAAGAATTGTCATGTTATTGTATAGATAAATAATAAACATCTTACTTAAATAACAATTGACTGGTTTTTATGTGAACATTTAATAAAACACTAGTTCATCGTATTTGAGATTGTTTATATTATAATTGGAATTATTTGATTGTAAATTATCGTAGTTATTTTTAGATTGGCTGTAAAATAAATAAATAAACAAATGTATACTAATTTCATTCTATAAAATCAAGACCCAATTTAATAACGGTTATCGTATATACTGCGCAATATCTATCTAGTATTATTAAATAGTGAATATAACTTAAGAACCTCTAGACCAATTACCATAATAAATTATATAAATCTAGACTTTTCTTCTAAGATAATCAACTTATCCAAATACTAAAATTGTTTGTTAGTAAACCTAGTAATAGTAGTTATTTTGATCTAAACTAAATACAATTGTTAAGCAAACCAAATAAACCAATACAATAATAATTTACAATAATAATTTATTAAAATTCTTAGAAATAAATAAATAAATAAATAAATAAATAAATAAATAAATAAATGAATGCTAATTTTTAGATTTTTTAGTAAAAATACTTAAATTTTTATTAACAAATTACCCTAATCTGCCAATATTTTAACCTCCAAAAATACGAATTTCCCTTAGCAACACATACTATTTTTAAAAATATTAAATTTTATAGCTTTGAAATCTGTTTTTTTTTTTAATTTTTATGGTATTTTTATGGTATTTTTATGTATTTTTATGTATTTTTATGGTATTTTTATGTATTTTTATGGTATTTTTATGTATTTTTATGGTATTTTTATGTATTTTTATGTATTTTATGTATTTTTATGGTATTTTTATGTATTTTTATGTATTTTTATGGTATTTTTATGTATTTTTATGTATTTTTATGGTATTTTTATGTATTTTTATGTATTTTATGTATTTTTATGTATTTTTATGTATTTTATGTATTTTTATGTATTTCTATGATATTTTATGATATTTTAAGTATTTATATAGTATTTCTTAAAAAAGTTAAAAAAAAAACAATTTTACTGTACTTAATATGTATTTATTATCATTTACTAAATTAAACGCGAAAGAAAAGAATTATATTAATTGAAACCTATTTAATGCCTTAACTAATGCCTTAATTAATGCCTTAATTAATGCCTAATGCTAATTCGAAACCTATAGACTATAGCATAATAAATGGAAACTTTTTTATTTGCTAAATGCATTTTTTATTTTATACTTACCTGAAGAAAAACTATTTAATTAAAAAGCAAAAATATTATTTATTTATTTTTTTTTTAATGTATCTTAAACTTATGAAATTATTATAATGAAGATTATAATATAAATGATAACTAAATTATAAAAAAATAGTTAAAAAGTAAATTTGAGTTCAAAATGAAAATGTTTGTGTTTTTTTTACAAGCAATTCGATTTCAAACTTAATAATTTTGACCTGTCTTCCCAATATTTGCTTGAATTAATAGAGACCTTAAAGATATATATATCACATCTTTAAGTTTCAAACCGGTTTTGAAGTAAATATATTATTTTTTATTGAAATGCTGATTTTTTTTTATTTTTTTACTGTGGATTGGTGAATAAATTTTTTATTGTTAAATTTTGTTGAAAAGTTATTGATTCTTATTGCATTTCAAGTAATAAATTGTCATTTTGTTGAAAAAAAAGAAAAGGAAACAGGAAAAAGCAATGGTGTTTATATACAAATATTTATAAGTATTAATAAATTACTGTACTAAAATATTTTCAATGAAACGTGATTATTTGTTTATTTATTTAATTTTTTAATTTTTTAATTAATTAATTATACGAATACGAGTAAATTACTATGTAAATAAAAAGGTTATCACACTTTATTGTATTATTTTATATAATTATTTAAAAATGTATCGTATAATTTAATCACAAATAAAAACAGCTGATTTTTACGAATATAAATAAGATAAAAATAGAATGTTTCTAAAAATAGATAGAAAGTAAAAAATAATAAATAATAAAAATTAATAAAAATTAATAAAAATTAATAAAAATTAATAAAAATTAATAAAAATTAATAAAAATTAATAAAAATTAATAAAAATTAATTAATTTACTAATATACGATAACGTATTCAATGAAAATGAAACCAAGAAATTCAATTTTTGTATTATTATTTATTTCTATTTATTTTTATTTATTTTTATTTATTTTTATTTATTTTTATTTATTTTTTAATAAATCTAGATTTATTGACTTGAACGGTTTTATTTTACAAGAATAGTTACAATTTAAATGCTTTTTTGAATACATAATTTATATAGCAATTTTATCTAAATATTTGCATCTTACTAATAAATAATAAATAATTAATTAATAATAAATAAATATATTTACTTTTAGTATGTCATTCTCGGAATAAGTGTGATATTGTTCTGTTGCATATTTTTATGTTTCAGTTAAATTATTTTATTATTATTTATTAAATTAATTAATTATTATTTATTTATTATTTATTATTATTATTTATTATTTACTATTTACTGTATTTTTAAATAAATAAATAAATATATAAAAAAAAAAAAAAAATTAATAAATAAAATATAGAAATAATAATAAATAATTAATTAATTAATTAGTTAAATTAATAAAATTAAATAAAATAAAAAATAATTAATTAAAATAAAACAAATAAAATAAAATAAAAATCCTATTGGAAACCAAGAAGAAAAACAAGTAAATACATAGAAAAGCAGTATATAAGTAAAGTAAATTATATTTTATTTTATTTTATTTTATTTTATTTTATTTACTTAATTGTTTTGTATTTATTTTCATTTCTTGGTTTCCAATGGATTTATATTATTCTATATTATTTATTAGGTTTCCTGTGGGTTTCTATTTTTTTTTTTTTTTGTTTTTCCCCTATGTCGTTTTCAATATTTTTCTTTTATATATACTGTATAGTAAATAGAAAAATATTTCTTAGGTTTCCAATGGATTCTATGATATTTTACATCATTTATTGGTTTCCAAGGGGATTTTATTCTATTTTATTTTTGTTGTTTTCAATATTTTTGTTATAATTCTTTTATTCTTATTTATTTCTTGGTTTCCAATGGATTCTTTTTTATTTGTATATCTCCTGGTTTCCAATGGATTCTATATTATTTTATATCATTCATAAGGTTTCCTATAGGATTTTGTATGTTATTACTAATATTATATATTTAAAGTAATCATATGTAAAAACAACGAATATTATATTAACTATGTAAAACTATATAATTTAAAAAACAAACAATATTGAAAGGTTTTTAAGCTACTTCTAACTTAAATGTAAACGTAAAATATTTTAAAATAATTTAGTCTTGAAAATGTTTGCTTGATTTAATTTTATTTTGTAAAAAAATATTAATATCTTCTTGTTGCATGCCTGTCTCAAATTGAAAAATATTAAAAAATTTTATTATTTTTTCTTTGAGCGTTTTCTTTACTTTTTTTTAATTTTAATTAATTTTTTCTTTTAAGTAAATTTAAAAAAATGAATAAATTATTCTATTAAATATTAAAGAAAAATTGACGTAAAACTGATTTTTTAAAATTTAATTTAAAAAATAAAAAATCCATCTTCTAGATTTAACTTTTTTCAATAATTTTTATAATTAACAAAGAAAACTTACCCACGTTTTTTTAAAACTGTCTGTAGATTCCTTTTATTGTTTTTAATAATAAAATTCTTATTTTTCTATTTATCTATATTGTGAATATTATTTAAATCGGAGTTCTCAGTTTTGGTTTTTTGCTTGTTTATATAGTTTTGTTTGTTTACATATATAATAAATACATGTGTTTACTACACATGTGTTTATTATGCCATAGTTGTTATATTGCATATGTTATTATATTACACATATGTTATTATATTACACATTTATTATTATATTTACACATTTATTTATGTATATATTTATGTATATATTTATGTATATATTTGTATACATTTGTATACATTTAATACATTTGATACATTTGTATGTATCTTTTTATGCATTTTTACGCTTTACATTTTACGCTTTATACTTTTTTACGCTTTATATGTAATTTTTTTATATGCTCTTATACGTAATTTTCACGCTATTAATCTCCTTATATTTTCTCTTCCTATAGCCTCTTTCTCTTATCTTCTGTAGCAAATAAAAACTTCATCTGAAGGTCTTTTTACTGCAGATGGTGTATAGCAAAAGCAAAAAAGGACTATGTAATTACATGTAAATGCGAAGCATTTACATAATATTCACACTTTTATTAATAACAAAATGACTAATAAACACAAAATGATGACTAATGTCGTAGCATAGGGTTAGTAAATTTTTAAACCCTTTCCCTGTAAATTTAATTTTTAATTTTTAATTTTTAATTTTTTTTTTTTAATTTTTTTTTTTTAATTTTTTTTTTTTATTTTTTTTTTTTTTTTTTTTTTTTTTTATTTTTTTTTTTTTTAAAAATTTGCATATTTTTACACATTTTTTTTTTGTCTTTATACACTATAGGAAAATAAATTTTGTAATAGTGTAGAAAAAACTGCATAAAATTACGCCTATAATTTAAGTAAGCATTTTTACAAAAATGAAGGTCACTTGGAAAGATATTGCTCCTGTTCCTACGGCAAATGAGTAAGTTTTCATAAAAAATTTAAAAAAATTTAAAAAAATTCAAAAAAATTTAAAAAAATTCAAATAAATTCAAATAAATTCAAATAAATTCATAAAAATTCAAAAAAATTCAAAAAAATTCAAAAAAATTCATAAAAATTCATAAAAATTCATAAAAATTCATAATCCTAACAATCAGATTCCTAGATGTGGTGCTCAATAGAACACAAAGAAAAACACCAACAGTTGTCAGACCAGGATTCAAAATCCCGCGTATTAGAGCATTTTATATGAGAAAAGTTAGATTTACTGCTGATGGATTCTCAGAAAAACTACAGGAAATAGTAGACTCATTCCCAAGATTAGATGATATTCATCCATTTCATAGAGATTTAATGCATACATTATATGAGAAAAACCATTACAAAATAGCATTATCCCAACTAGCAACATCAAAAAATTTAATTGAACAAATTTCAAGAGACTATGTAAGATTATTAAAATACGGACAAAGCTTATTTCAATGTAAACAACTTAAAAGAGCAGGTTTAGGTAGAATGGCAACAATTATTAAAAGACTTAAAGATCCATTAATTTATTTAGAACAAGTTAGACAACATCTTGGTCGTTTACCAGCTATTGATCCAAATACTAGAACATTAATTATTTGTGGTTATCCAAATGTTGGAAAATCATCATTCTTAAAATCAATAACAAGAGCTGAAGTTGATGTACAACCATATGCTTTTACAACAAAATCTTTATTTGTTGGCCATTTTGATTATAAATATTTAAGATTTCAAGCAATTGATACACCTGGTATTTTAGATCATCCAACAGAAGAAATGAATACAATTGAAATGCAATCAATATATGCTATTGCACATATTAGATCATGCGTTTTATATTTTATGGATTTATCTGAACAATGTGGTTTTTCAATTGAATCACAGGTACATCTTTTTAATTCAATTAAACCATTATTTTCAAATAAATCAGTTTTAATTGTTATTAATAAAACTGATATTATGAAGATTGAAGATTTAAATAAAGAACAATCTGATTTAATAAAAACTTTATCTGATTTACCTGATGTGGAAATAATGCAATTATCTTGTCAAACACAAGATGGTATATTTGAAGTTCGTAATAGAGCATGTGATAAATTACTTTCTGCAAGAATTGAACAAAAACTTCGTGGTAATAGAGTTAATAATGTACTTAATAAAATACATCTTTCTGAACCAATTCCACGTGATGATATAATAAGAGAACCATTTATACCAGAAGGTGCAATTGAAAAATTAGGTAAATATAATAAAAATGATTTAAATAAACCTTTATTAGCTCGAGATATAGAAGAAATGAATGGTGGTGCTGGTGTATTTAATGTTAATTTAAAAGATAAATATTTATTAGAAGATGAAGAATGGAAAAATGATATTGTTCCTGAATTACTTGATGGTCGTAATGTTTATGATTTTATTGATCCTGAAATTTCTGAAAAACTTTTAAATTTAGAAAAAGAAGAAGAAAATTTAGAAAAAGATGGATTTTATGATTCAGAAGAAGAAATTGAAGATGATGAAATTGAAGAAATTCGTACAAAAGCAGAATGGATTAGAAATAAAAAGAAAATGATTTTAAATTCTTCTAGATCAAAGAAATCTCTTAAAAAGAATCAATCACTTATTCCACGTAAAAAGCAATTTAAATCTTTATCAGAATTAGAAGAATCTTTTTCAAATATTGGTGCAGATTCTTCATCTATATCAGAAAGGGCAAGATCAAGATCAAGATCAAAACGAGATGATATAATGAATTCATCTTTATCTGGTGCTGATGTAGTAATGGCAGAAACTGAAACAAAGGATAATCGTTCCGCTTCAAGATCTAGAGTTCCTTCAACTAATAGATTAGAAGATGGAATTAAACCAACTATGCGTTCAAAGGCTCATAGACTTGCTAAATTACAACAACGAGAGAGGAATCTAATGGCTCGTGCTGGTGAATCTGATCGTCATGAGACTGTAAGTCTTGCAAAACATTTATTCTCTGGTAAGAGAGGTATTGGAAAGACACAAAGACGTTAGTCTTTGTTATTTTAGTTATTTTTATTTGTTATTTTTATTTGTTATTTTTATTTGTTATTTTTCTTTCTTATTTTAGTTATTTTTATTTATTATTTTTATTATTATTATTATTATTATTATTATTATCATTATTATTATTATTATTATTATTATTATTATTATCATTATTATTATTATTATTATTATTA
>JAJMCY010000410.1:0-13705 GCA_030565755.1 Ascobotryozyma cognata | reverse complement strand
TTTATATTATAGAAAATCTAGAAGATGAAAAATAAAATTTTTGGTTGTTATGGGGATTGGTTAATTTATTAATTAATTAATTATTTAATTGGTTATCTAATTAATTACTTAATTAATTAATTTTTGTATAATGTAATACTGTGTAATGCGTTGTACTTTAGTGGATGTAATGATTATTTAATAGTAATTATTATAATATTATTATTTATTTATAGTATTGTTATAGTAATATTATTTTATTTAATAGTATTATAAGTGTTTACTCTATTTGATGTATTTAATCGTTGCTGGTTGCTGGTTGCTGGTTGCAGATTTCTGGTTGCTAGGTTATTAATACTGCGTAAATGGGTACGAAACCTGGTTAAACACTATTACGATGTATTATGAGTGTTTACTTTTTTATGATAACGTACAATCAAGTGTATGTACAAGACAAAAAGTAAAATAGAAAATATTATTAAATATATTATTAAATATTATTAAATATTATTAAATATATTATTAAATATTATATATAGAAATAAAATTAAAACTTAATTCAATGTATAACTTATTTAATTTATTTATTAGTTGCATATTATTTTAATTATTCATTACAATGTATATAAATTAAGTCAAATTCTCCTTTATTGGAAGAATGTACGGGTGATTGTGTTGCTATGGTGATTTAACAATGTACATAATACGACCCGCCTTTTCGTAAAAAATTCAAAAAGTACATAAATAATATAATCTAGATATGATTTATTATTTAAAGGTCTTTTGTGATTTAATATTTAAACATAGTTTTAGGACATAGTGTGTTTATTTCCTTTTTCTAAGGGTTTCCATATGATTCCATTATAAACCCAGGTTTCCAAAAGGGTTCCAATATATAAAAGTGGTATCCATTATACTAAAACCACAATCACCATAGCAACACTATATAAAAAAAATATAAAATCCTCTCTACAACCTAACAAATACAATGTCTAATAAAGGAATTTCATTTTTATCATTTGATAATGCAGACCCAATATCGAAAAATCTTTCAATTAAAATTGCAAATTTAGCTGGAATTGTAACCAATGTAGGTACGCGTAGGCCTACAAGTATTCGTGAGTATTTTTTTTTTTTTTTAAATTATTTTTTAATTGTTTTTTGTTTATTTCTCAATTATTTTTTCAATTCTATTTAATTATTTTTTTTTCCCTAATAATATAATCTAAATTAATTGTCGTCTATATAAGAAAATTACAGAGTATTACGAAAGATAACCGTTTTACACCATATTACAATTGATAACTAACTATATAGAGGATTTATATACAATCGACCTAATTGATACAGTTGGAAGTGCAAAAGTTCGATTTTTTGTAGCAAAAGGTGAAAAAAGACAAGAAAACAGTCAAGCTGGTGATATATTGATTATTCGGGATGCTAAGTACTTTAAAAATTGTATTTGGACTGGTGATGTAAAAAAAGTTAAACTTTTTAAAGATGATGATGTAGTTCCTAAAACTTCAGTTTATTATTCAATTTTAAATACTTTAAGAATATATCAAAATGAAAATTCTTCAAAAATAAAATATTATTATGATTCAGGAAATATGACTGATGGTAGAAAATCTTTTTTACAACTCAAGGATTTAAATTATCGTATTGAAAAACAATATGTTAATTTATGTGTACTAGTTATTGGCGCAAAGAAAATTGGAGATTCTAATACTTTTAGTAATAATATTAATAATGGAATGCATATTTATGTTACGGATGGTACTTTTAATAAATATTTATTTCCTTCACAACCACCTATTGGATCATATATTCCTATTTTAAGAATTTCTATTTGGGCTGAAGGTATTGCTGTTTTGGATAAATATATAAAGGAAAAAAATAATCTATTACAGTTATTAAATGTATCCATAGTTTTTGATTCTACAAGTCAAGTTTTTAATGCTTCAATGAGTTTTCATGACGATGCAGATGATCGAATAAAGGCTGTCAAGAATATTTCCTTAAAAAGGAAAATCACTTCATTATTGGAGGCTCGGAGGGTAGAACATGCGAAAAATATAAAAGAGGTAAACAATACAGAAGATATACAAGATGTAAAAGATACAGAAGATATACAGGATATAAAGAATAGTAGCATGGATAATAATAGTAAAAATCAATATATTGAAACAGTTTTGGAATATCCTAAAGCAACCAACACACCAGAACATAAAACAATTGAAAAGTCTAATAATTTACTAGTAGAACATGATTCGTCAGAAGATTATATGAATCTACCTTCATTTTCTTCTTTACCGGTTAATTCGACTCCTAATGATTTTTCTAAAATACCTAAATTTATTATTTCACAAACTACTCAAGAACTATCAAGTGAAAATATAATTTCAGATATTCCTATTAATACAAAAAATTCTCATATGGAAGCAGAAACCCAAATAGAAGAATACAATGATCCTCAATTGGAACTAAAAAATAAAAAAAAACATAGTTTATCTGAAAATGATAAATTTGAATGTATAAGTAAACGCACAAAACATGATGAATTGAATACAGATAATAAGGTTATAAATGAAACTTCTTTAGATTACAATGTATCATTTCCGTCTGGATTTTCATCGTTTACTCCTTCTCCATCTGATTACACAGAAGAGGAATTAATGGAATATGATGGTTACAGTAAGTTGTTATTAACAAGTATATAGACTAAAACTAACATGAATTTATATTTTTATTTTTATTTTTTTTTTTTTTTTTTTAGCAAAAATATTAGGAAATCAACGAGTATGGAAATCTATTACAGAGCTCACAACTATGAGACCGAATCAAGATTGTATTTATTATACTAGAGCAAAAATAATTGATTACACACCCAAAAACATGGATGAACTAATCACTGCAGGGTGAGTTTATAATTATTTCTATTTACAAAGTTACTTACATTACTATGTATTACTATATACGAAATCTACAATTTACTAACACTTATTAATACAATAGAATACCTAAAACTACATTCAGCTTCTTTCTTCTCCTAAAAGGTAAAAACAATAATCATGTAATTGCATTCGTGGAGGGCGAAAATGCAGAAAAATTCCTAGGCTTAAATTTGTCTAAAATGCCTATAAAAAATCTTAAAAAAAAATTAAACGCCCGTCTACGTTCAATTCTTCCTGGGATTTCTCAACAGGTTGGAGCTGAACTAAGACTTGCTTTAAAAATAATCGAGGATGACGTTATATTACCAGAACAACTTTGTACTAGAGAAAGACAACTTTTAATGTTCAGACTGGTTTCCAGGACAATATTGGATTTATAGTTATGTATTATGGCGTAAAACATTTTATATACATGTTAGTTACTATAGCAATACACGTTTTTTTTTTTTTTCTTTTTTTTGGATTTGACTTGTTCTTTTCTTTTTCTTACCTATTATAAAATAAAAAAAAAAAAAAAAAAAGGAAAACGCGAGAATTTAATATTTTTTATACTATAAAAGGAAAGAAAAAGTACTAAATCAATGTAAAAATTTAAAACCTGAAACTGAGATTCAAATTTGAAACATTGAAATTTGAAACCAGTTTAAGTTAATTAGGTTTTCGTAATTTTGCTAGTTTTTAATATTTAATAATTAATATTTATTATTTTATTCTAATATTAATAATTTTAAGCCAAAATTAAGCAAATTTACAAGGTAAGTTAATTTTAATTAGTATAGAACAATGGAATTATATGAGATTGGCTAGCTACTAGGTCACATAGGTTGCTATGGATATCAAATTTACGTTGCTAGGTAACTATTGAACAGGGTAACAAATTATTATAAGAGGGTTTAGTAAAAGACTAGTAGCTGGCCAGTTGAAATTTCTATATAAATTTCGGTGGCGAATATTTAAAACGCGTTTCTATAATTACGATAAATTACGAAACTTTACTAACATTTACTTAGAAATTTACTTAGAAATTTACGAAAGATTAACAAAAAATCACAAGAAGTTCACCAGAAATTTATATTTTATTTACCTATACTCAATTAATAGGCTCAATTGCTCGTGGGAACTGTATAGAAATGATCGAAGATTACGGAAACCCATTGTACGGGGTTTTTTTAGAACCCGACGCGTCGAGCAGAGAAGCAATTAGTACATGGATTGAAACATATAAAAAAGATAAATATGAAGGAATTTCAGAATTTATAAGCTTTATATTATATTTTAGTGGATCAAATGTAGGAATAACACGCGACGAAGCTGAAGATTTAGAATCTGCAGTCGATAGTATAGCACAAATTCAAGATTACTGTGTAAATGAAGGAATCAAAGAGAATGTTTTAGGAAATTTAAATAATTCTAGAAATAGAAATTTAAGAAAAAGATTGCTTGACTTTTTAAATGATTTTATAGAAATTTTAGATTCAAGTGAAATAATTTACGAGGAAGATGAAG
Source organism: Ascobotryozyma cognata (assembly GCA_030565755.1). Classification (NCBI taxonomy): domain Eukaryota; kingdom Fungi; phylum Ascomycota; class Trigonopsidomycetes; order Trigonopsidales; family Trigonopsidaceae; genus Ascobotryozyma; species Ascobotryozyma cognata. The sequence goes on along the minus strand of JAJMCY010000410.1, from coordinate 9,266 downwards.
ATTTAATAAATAATTTATTAGATTGGATTTCAACATTAACTAGTTGCGCTTTACGACAGATTAGACAAGTTTCAACTTTATGTGCTTTACATATTTTATGGAAGTTTAGTGAAATTTCATCTTTACTATATAAAAATATTAATACTAATGATAAAATAATTCAAGTTGAAAAAAAAAAAATAAAAATTAATAATGAAGCTATTGAGAAAATTGAAAATACTCAAAAAAACTGTTCAAAAAAGTTAAATATTTTAGAAAGTTGGATAATGGATTTATACAAAACTGTTTATCTGCATAGATATAAGGATATAGATAGTAAAATAAGATTAGATGGTGTTAAATATTTATATAGTATAATGGTAACACTTCCAGAGATCTTTTTTGAACCCGCTTATTTAAGATATCTAGGTTGGTTACTATCAGATAATATTTCAAACGTTAGATCAGAAGTTATTATAACTTTACAGAAATTATATTCTAAAGAAGATTTTATTGCTGGTTTACAAGAATTTACTGTCAGATTTCAAACTCGTCTAATAGAAATGGCTATGAGAGATTTTGACGAAAATGTACGTTTAAATACTATTTTATTACTAATAAAATTATTTGATTCAGGCTTTCTAGATATAAATGATCAACTTCAAATTGCAAAATTATCTTTCGATACCAATGCGAAAGTTAGAAAAGCTGCTCTTAAATTCCTTGATAAAGTCTTAATTGATAATTCTAATCAAAATTATTTAAAAGCAACAGGTAAGACAAAGAACAGTAATAACAGTAATAATTTAAATGAAAAAACCAAATTTGGTGTTAAAAAATCTTGGTTTTATTTTAAATCTTTAGCTAAAATGTTTGAAGACTTTTCATATTCAAAAATTACAAATCAACTTAAAGCAATTGAATTCACAAGTTTATATGTTGGATTAGATATTACTGATATTCAATCTTGCTATTCAATGGCTTCAAAAGATTTTTTTAAAATTTCAAAAATAAATAATTTTAATGATTTAGCAGATTATTTATTATTTGATACTTCAATAACTACAGATCAGTCTAGTGCCGAAAAGAAATGTTTAAAAGCAATAACACTAAATAAAAATGAAAGAGTTATTTTACTTGAAGTACTTTATGGTTTTATAAGTGCTAAAAATGATGAATTAACAAATTCAAAAGTAAATCAAACAAAAATTAAAAATGATAATGATTTGGAAGAAATTGATAAAATGACAAAATTTATTTTTAATACGATGAAATTATTATTTAATGACTGTAATGATAATTTACCAATGTTTTTAAGTACAATTAAATTGCATCGCGAATTACAATTAGATGTTTATGCTAAATCTAATGATTTAATAAATTATTATGATTTTTTTAAAGAAATATGTGATTCCTTTTCAAATTATAATAGTTTGCTTCTTTTTAAAGAAGTTAGTAAAGTTTTTTTAAAAGCTTTAACCTCTGTATCTGTTTCTGATACAATATTACCTTTAATTATTGAATTACAAGAAAAAACAGTTAATGATTTTGAACTCAGTTTAAAGGATATTCAAATATTGGATGATAAATTAGTTTTAACTCAAGATCTTTGGGATGCAATGGCTCGTTTATGGTGTTTACTTGAAGTTAGAAATATTGATGATTTACTTACAAAGAAATCTTTTAAATTATTTGATCAAACTTTTAATTGTAATCAGTTTGCTAAACTTTTAGAATATGTTATTCCAATTATTGATGTGGTGAATTTAAAAGAAAGGGGAATCGATGAACAAACATTAAAGAATCTATCGTTTTGTATAATTGTTACGGGTGCTAATAAATTATCAACATTGTGGAGGGTGCGTGATTTAGAATCTTCCAAGAATATAAAATCATTTGACAATCTTTTAGAAGAAAATGTAGAATTTGCACCAAATTTTTATGAAATATTAGGTACCATGATTGATAAAATTAATGGATCAACTTTAAATAAAACAACTAGAACTAATGATTTATATTTTATGAGTTCAGCAGTTGCCTTAATTTGTAATTTATTGGAAGATAATGTTGTTTTCAAAACCACATACAAGAGATTGGAAGAAAGTAATAATTCAAATGAGGAATCAGATAAAGATAAAATGGATATTGATAAAGAAACAGAAAATGAAGATCAAACAGAGGATAATATGGAAGTTGATGAAAGAATTAAGGTTGAAAAGGATACAGAAAAGGATATAGAAAAGGATATAGAAAAGAATATAGAAAAGAATAAAGAAAAAGAAAGAAATCGTCTAAATATTGATAAAAATTTAAAACTTTCCCAGTCTGCTGAAAGAGATGTAATGCGATTATTTTTATTAATAGAAAAATATTATGCTGCAAGTTTAAATCTTGGATTAAAAAGTAATAATATCGATGAACTAATAGAAATTGAGAATGAGGATGAATATAAAGATAGTGTGAAAATAATCAAAGAAGAAGAAAAGGATGAAGATGAAGATAGTAATGGTTTAGGTGAAAAATTAGAATATATTAAATGCTTAGAAGCAATTATTTACGTTTTAGTTGGCAGAATTTCTTTAGCGCATCGTTTAAAGTTATTTTCTAATAAGAATTTTTCTAGAATTACACTTAATTCTAAAGCGCTGGGGAGTGTGTATGATAATATTACAAAGTTGAGCATAAATTCTAATTAGGTTTAGTTTGTTTAGTTTGTTTATTTTTTTATTTATTTATTTCATTTTTATTCATACATGTTATTGGGAATTAATAAGGTTTGCTATTTATATTAAACAAAAAAAAAAAAAGAATAAAAAGGTCATCAGGTCATTAATAAACATAAAAAAAAAATAATGAACAATTATTTCTGTTTTGAAAGCATTAGTGCTCTATAAGAATTAATTATACGTTCACGTTCTGATTCTAAAACATGTCTTCTTGCTAAAGAACCAGAAGATTTTGGAACATTAATTTTATTTTTAACAGGAATTTGAAGCTTTGGTGGTTCTTGGGCAACTTCTCCAAATTTAGGAAGAGGGGGATGATTATCTGCAATTGAAGCCCATGGATCAGGAGATTTTTCTCTTGCAGTGTTTGATTTTTTTCGTTTCTTTCCATTTTTAATATTTGTTTTATCATCTTCATGGTCATTTTCATCATTTTCATAATTATCTTCTGAATCATAACCATTTTTTCTTATTCTAGCTTCTTTTTCTATTGCTGCCTGACGTGCTTTTCTTTTTTGTTTTTTTAATACTTTATATGGTATCGTTCCTGTCTTGGCTCTAACAATAGGAATTGCTTCATCTACTCTTCTTGAAAAGTCAGCCATGGATTCACCAGGTTTAATTGTTAAAGATTTAGTATCTAAAATTGGTTCAACATTTGAATGTGAAGAAATCTCTGAATTTGAGTCTATATTTGATGATAATTTTGATTTTGATTTTGATTTTTTTTTAGATTTCTCATCTCCTGGTAATGATTCTGATGATTTTTTATGTTCCATATTCATAATTCTTAAAAATTCCTTTGGAGTAGTTTGTTCATAACTATGGTTTTTTTTTTGTTTATTTTTTCTTTTTTTAGATACTTTTCCATTTTCCATTGTGATTTTTATTATTGACTGCTTTTAATAAATAAATTTAATAATATACAATATTTTTAATATTTTTTAGTTAAAACAATGCTTTCAAAGTATGCTATTTAAAGTTTTTTTTTCTTTTTTTTTTTTTTTTTTTGAAGTCCTTTAATTAATTATAAAGATTTCAAAGTTTTACAATGTAAAATTTATAATAATAGCTACAGTGGTCATGGAAACCGAATTTAATTAATGAAGGGTAATCCAAGTGTAATAAATGTTATGTGTTGTTATGATATTATATAATCAATTCGTTGTTTTAATAATAATAATAAACACTTATATTTTTTCAAATACGAGTAAATAAAAAAACGACTTAATAGTTAAATACGAGGTTGTTAGGAAAATGTAAGATACTATTTAAATTAGGAAATAATTAAGCAGATAATTTTAAATTAAAAATTATTTAAGTATAATGAAGAATATCAATAGCGATTAGTCTCTTTTTTGTAAATAACATGTAGATAAATTTGTATATTAAACTTAAATTTATTCAAATTTAGTATAATATTGAATAATAATAATTACCAGTTTAGAAAATATTACTATTAGAGTAAAAAATAAAATATAAAAAATAAAAAAATGAAAAAATAAATTCTCGTTTAAATTACTAGTTTTAAATTAATTAAACCGTTTTGCAATTTTAGTTCATCGTATAAATAAATAAAAGTAAACAAACAAGCAAATAAATAAATAAATAAATTTATTTATTTGCTTGTTTGTTTACTTTTTCGGCATATAAAATAATTTGAAATTTCTAAAAGTAGTGTAACAGCTATTGCAAAATTTGCATGTTTTGTAAAAAACTTACAAATGCTGTAGTGTATATAAATAATATTAATATACAATAATAAATATAATAAATACAATAAATATACATACCAAAATGCCGCTAGAACACATAGAACAAAATGAAGCCGAAAAGTCTGTGAAAACTAAATGGAAACAAATGTACATATTATCGGTATCATATTTATGGATTGGTGGAAGTATAATATGGAAAGGAATCAATGGAGGTAAGACAAAAATAATAAGGATATTTAAATTTTCTAAAAAAAAGAAAAAAACAAACAAAGCAGATAAATCATATAAACCAGTGCCAGGATACAAAATTGATGGTGGAGAAGATATAAAATTACCAGCAAGACATCAAAAAATAATTGATTCATTAAGTCCAAAGGGACAAGAAGAAGATATTTTTTTTAATAGTATAAAAAATGGCGATAACGACGAATATGACGATGATAATAGTTTTTATAAAGATAATAATTTGAATCAAAGCTATAATAATAATGGATCAGAAAATAAAAAAATAAGTAGGCATGACATTGAAGAATACATTGACGAACCAAAAGAACCTGCTTTTCAACACCAAATTAAGGTTGTTGCTAAACTGGTTGCACAAGAGTTAACTTTGGATCACAAGGGGAAAGTGAATGGAAAAGATAGTGAAGATAAAGTAAATAAAGTAAATAAAGATAAATAATAATACAATAAATAAAATATAAAAAATATAATAAATAAAGTATAGTAAAAAATAGAAAAAAATAAAATAAAATAAATAAATAAATAAATAAATAAATAAAATAACACCTATTGGTGCAATCACTTATTACCCATCAACGCTTCTACGCCCTTTTTGGCATTAATAAATGTTGTTTCATGATAATTTAATTTCTTTTTTAAAGCACTTATTTGATCCTGCAAACCGTCTTGTTTTTTTTCTTCTTCTTTTTCAAATTCAGATTTTTTAATCAGTGTAAATCTACTAGTTAAAATACAAGAAATATGTAAAATAAAAAAAAATACACAATATCAACTTACGATTTTCCTACGCCTTCCCACAGTTTTGTATCATTAGGAAGAGATTTCACTTCCTTAAGTGTAAGTTCAGAAATTTTTTTCTCTCTTTGATTAAATGCAATCTGTTCTCTAGTACTTAAAATTGCTTTTTGAGATTCCAAAGCTTTTTGTTCTATTTCTCCAAAGAGCTATTTGTTAGAAGCGTTAATTACCGGATTCGGAAGTATCCCAAATAGGAAATACAAAAGGAAACAACCAAAAAGGGGAATTCCTAATCAGGGCATAACGTATTTTACCCTACCACGTATTACCTGTGTATTGCCACATACAGTTACCCTACGCTATTTCTTGATTAGGAATTACCGATTAGGATGTTTTTATAATAAGAAAAAAATAATAAATAATAAATAATAAATAAATAAATAAATAAATAAATAAATAAATAAATAAATAAAATAAAATAAAATAAATAATTATAATTAATCAATAATAACCCACCTTTTGAAGAGCCGCTGGTGGTAAAGACATAACTGATTATATAACTGTTGTATTCTTATTATGTAATAGCCGGTGAAATCTGCCGGTATCTAGTACTGTACACTTTATAGTGGAAATAAATTATAAAAAATTATAATAAAATTCAAATAGCCGTAACCAATTGTATAGTAATAATACGCCCAGCTTAAATTTTCAAATTTTGTGTCTTTTCAGCAATACTGTGTAAGATTTTATCTATAAGTATTTGATTCGATTCTGTATAGTTTTTTTTTTTAATATTTATTTTTTAATTATTTTATTTATATTAATTATTTTATTTTTCCATTATTGGTCTTTACATGTGTTGTCATGGGAACTACGTAACAGAATTTAGGTCCTTTAATTATATCCAAACCATACTATGGGAAGTACAAATTTTACTAAGAGTACGAATATTACTAAGAGTATAAATTTTAACAATAGTAAGAAATGTATTGTAGTTTAGAAATTATTATGATTTCAATGGAAAAAATTAGAGAAACTAAATGGTTTTTAAATTGAAAATCTTAAGGAAATTAAAAAAATGTGAAAACCCATAGTAGAACTTTTAAAAACTGGAGTAGTTTTGCCCGAGTTACCATGGAAACTATATTTAATTGAATCCTATAGGAATACTATAGATTTGAATGATTTGCCTTGGAATCCTGTAGGATTCTCTTTTAGCTTATTTTATTCTAATTTCTACATAGAGTATATCATAAGAATGGACTTCTCTTTGTTTATATTAATTTATGTATGTATATAAGTAATATAAATATGAGTAATAAATATAAATAATATAAATATGAGTAATAAATATAAATAATATAAATATGAGTAATAAATATAAATAATATAAATATGAGTAATAAATATAAATAATATAAATATGAGTAATAAATATAAATAATATAAATATGAGTAATAAATATAAGTAATATAAATATAAGTAATATAAATATAAGTAATATAAATATAAGTAATATAAATATAAATAATATAAATATGAGTAATAAATATAAATAATATAAATATGAGTAATAAATATAAGTAATATAAATATAAGTAATATAAATATAAGTAATATAAATATAAGTAATATAAATATAAATATAAGTAATATAAATATAAATATAAGTAATATAAATATAAATATAAGTAATATAAATATAAATATAAGTAATATAAATATAAATATAAATATAAATATAAATATAAATAATATAAATATAAGGAAATAATATAAATATAAGGAAATAATATAAATATAAGGAAATAAAATAACAAATAAAAGTAGAAGTCAATGATCAACGACTACTCTGCCATGAACATTGAATGTTAAATTCCAAATTGACGTTAAAATTGAAATTTGGATACTAAATAATATGTACCGCAAGTGCTGCTATAGGTTCTATAATGCTATTCGAATGCTCATAGTTATATAGTTCTACTATAGTGCGATATAGTCCTACTATATTATTATTATAGTTAAAGTATGATAGATAATGTGTGGTAGATTAATTTTGAATATTAATTAAAAGCGTAATTAATTTTGAATATTAATTAAAAAGGTAATTAATTAATAATAAAATAGACTATTATACCATACTTGAACCTACTCTATTCATTAATTCTATATCTTGTCTAGTTCTATCTAAAATTCTTTCCTTTATATCATTATTCATAGGAAAACAAGTTCCATCACCAATTGAAGAATTTATAGGTAAAAACCAAGTCCAATAATTATTACCCATTACTTGTTTAAAATTTTTTGACCAACCTAAATTAAAAACATTACCATAAGAAACTGAAGAAGGTAATTGAGCATATTTATAATAAAAAGGAGAATCTATTGATACAGGAGATTTATATTTAATAGATTCCATTGATTCTAAAGTTGTTTGATTTGTAAATAATAAGTAATAAGAATATATTGAAAATAATGAAACAGTTATTGATGAAACTATTGATAAAACTAATAATAAAATATGATTAATTGAAATTGTATTTACATTTAAACCTGGACCATATATATACCAAAGAGAATAAAATGAAGTAAGAAATGTAAAAGTAGAAAAAATTGATACATATGTTAAAAATAATAAAAAAAATTTATAATTTTTAAAACCAATACAAGTTGCAAACCATGGACAATGATGATCCATTTTAAGTATACATTTATTACAAGAACTACAATGATGTGTTCTATCTGGTTTCCAACAATTGCATTTAACACAAAAACGCGGTTTTCCATTTTGTTTGCTAGTGATACCATGTAAAATTTGTATCGGTATATTATTACAATTATTGTTATTGTTATTGTTATTGTTATTGTTATTGTTATTATTAATATTAATATTATTGTTAATATTATTAATATTATTAATATTATTATTATTATTACTATTATTACTATCACTATTCATATTAATATCACCACGTAGAGATACAAAATCAAGTGGCGAACCTGGACCAATATAAACAACCATTAAATAAGAAATTGTTGTTAAAAAATATAAAATAATAGCAATAAAATTTAATAAATTCTTAGAAAATGAATTAAATGATGGACAAATAATAAATAATTCTACATAAATAGCCCATGTTAATAAACCATTTACGAATATTTTTGGAATAAGATTTAAAAATGAACAGCAAAGAAATTCAAAAAGATTACAAAATTTTATTGTTCTTTTAAATTTATGTGCCATGATGTGAAATTATTAAAAAAATTAATTAATTAATTTATTTATTTATTTATTAATTTATTTATTAATTTAAATTTAATTTATTTTAAATATAAAATAAATAAATTAAATGGTAAATATTAAGAATCCTATAAAATCCTAAAATAATTCAAGAATCCTATAAGAACCTATAAACTATAGCTTGTTTAATAACTCTAGGGAATATTTTGTTTTATAATATCTGTTAATATATATTTATTATAGTTTATTATAGTTTCTATGGTGATATACTTTAGAAATACTATATAATATAATACTATATACAGTATTCCCTCTCTAAGTGCACACCTCTCTAAGTGCACATCAAGGCTGTCCACCGTTACGGTTGCCATACTAAAGTGCACATTGCACAGTGCACACCAATTTTAAAAAGTGTGCACCACATGTTGTTGGCATGCCAACACAATTTAGGAATATTTGTAATTCTATTTAAATAATGACTAAGTTGCAATAAAATATTAGTGATACAGTTCTGTAAACACAAAAAAAAAGTAAGTATATTAAAAGTATAAATAGTAAAATAAACACTTTAGGATTTATCTGTGCACTAGATAAGATTATGTACGTAATTTCAATATTAGCAG
>JAJMCY010000409.1:0-13861 GCA_030565755.1 Ascobotryozyma cognata | reverse complement strand
TAATATAATATAATAATATAATCTAATATAATATAATATAATATAATAAATAACATACATATATATAGAATAACATACACATACATAATATAAATACATACAGTACATAACACATGACTGCGGAACGTATAGTGATGCACTAAGATGACTGACAAATTTAAGGGTTCCATAAGAATCCTAGAATTCCATGGAAACCAATTGTAAACCGTAAGTCAAAACAAAAGAAAACTTACTATACTTGTATTATACGAGTGTAGTATATAGTATATAGTATAAAGTATTTTTTACATATTGATGGATTCCTACAGGATTCCATCTTCTACCCTATTCTGCTATTAGAAGTTTCTACAGTGTATTATATGTTATATTATATTATATTACATACATTTACATACATTTACATACATAACGGTATGCACAAAAACACAACAATAAACATTAATACAAATACAAATACATATATATAATATATAATATATAATATACAATATATAATATATAATATATAATATACAATATATAATATATAATATATAATATACAATATATACAATATATACAATATATACAATATATAATATAAAAATACAATACAAACACACAGTATAACCCACCGTAGATAAAAACGACCCACCGGGTAATAAACTGACTAATTTTTTATTCAGTCCTGAGCACGCAATTTTAATAAAAAACTTTTCCTGGCAACACATACAGTTAAAATATATTCAATTAAAATTTTTATATAAATTGTATAAATTGAATAAATTATATAAAATTATTAAATTATTTAAATATTTACTTTTAATACATATTAATTTTTCACTCTTATTTATTATATAAAGTAATACAAAATGACTAAATCTGGAGAAACTTTTATGTTTACATCTGAGTAAGTTGAATTATTATATATTGTAAATTATATTGTAAATTATATTGCAAATTATATTGTAATCATATTGTAATAATATTGTAATTATATTTAAAATACTAACATTTAGATCTGTCGGAGAAGGAGTATGTATACGTATCTAGGTTATAAAATTTTATTCTTAATTATTACTAACATTATAGCATCCCGATAAAATCTGTGACCAAATTTCTGATGCTATTTTGGACGCTTGTTTGAAGGTGGATCCTTTGTCAAAGGTAATTATATAAATGTTTGTGTATGTGTATGTGTATGTGTATGTGTATGTTTATGTTTATGTATATATATATTTATATATATTTATATGTATATATATATTTATATTTATATATATGTATATGTACACACACACACACACACTCACTCTCACTCATATCTAACAATAGGTCGCCTGCGAAACTGCTGCAAAAACTGGTATGATTCTTGTTTTTGGAGAAATCACTACTAAAGCTACCTTAGATTATCAAAAAATCATTAGAGATACAATTAAAAAAATTGGTTATGATGATTCTGAAAAAGGTTTTGATTTTAAAACTTGTAATGTATTAGTTGCAATTGAACAACAATCACCTGATATTGCTCAAGGTCTTCATTATGAAAAAGCTTTAGAAGAATTAGGTGCTGGTGATCAAGGTATAATGTTTGGATATGCAACAAATGAAACTGAAGAATTACTCCCCTTAACTATTTTACTTGCTCATAAACTTAATATTTCTTTAGCAAATGCTCGTAGAGATGGTTCGTTACCATGGTTACGCCCTGATACTAAAACTCAAGTTACTGTTGAATATTCAAATGATAACGGGGTAATGATCCCACATCGTGTAGATACTGTTGTTGTTTCTACTCAACATGCTGATTCTATTTCAACTGAAGAACTTAGAGAAGAAGTTCTTGAAAAAATTATTAAAAAAACAATCCCAGCAAAATATTTAGATGACAAAACTATATATCATATTCAACCATCTGGTAGATTTGTAATTGGTGGTCCTCAAGGTGATGCTGGTTTAACTGGTCGTAAAATTATTGTTGATACTTATGGTGGTTGGGGTGCTCATGGTGGTGGTGCTTTCTCTGGTAAAGATTTTTCAAAAGTTGATAGATCTGCTGCTTATTGTGCTCGTTGGGTTGCTAAATCCCTTGTAGCTGCTGGTCTTGCAAAACGTGTACTTGTACAATTTTCTTATGCTATAGGTGTAGCTGATCCTTTATCTATTTTTGTAGATTCTTATGGTACTTCAAAATATTCTTCAACAGAATTAGTAAATATAATTCGTAAAAATTTTGATTTACGTCCAGGAAAAATTGTTCAAGAACTTGATCTTGCTCGTCCAATTTATCTTAAAACAGCTTCTTATGGTCATTTTACTAATCAAGAAAATCCATGGGAAAAACCAAAGAAGCTTAATCTTTAAATTTTAAACATTTAAATTTTATATGGAAGCTATTTGATACAAGATAAAAATATACAGAGGAAAAAAAAAAAAAAAAAAAAAAAAAAAAATAAAAACAATATTAATTCAAAGATAGAAATAATTATTATAGATTGTTAATTTATTTTTATACATTTAATTTTTAATTTTTTTTTTTCTCTCTTTCTTTAATCTACCTATTTATTAGTTTGCCATATAAAGCAAAACACTTGACGTTCAACTCGTCATAATGTTTTTCATGGCCAATATTTGACTATGTCTCATGATTTATGTCACCCCTTATTTTTGTGATTTATACTATCTATCTATATATTGTTTTTTAATTTTCTGGTTTGTGTTTATTATTCCGTTTTAACATTGGTTTTCAACAGCCGCTTGTATTTTATTGCTTAAAAATGTTATATATTAATTTTATTTTTTATTTGAAATGTAAATAAATATATTATTTTTATACATATATCTTAAGAATGACTGGATTATAACTGATATTAATATTTCTTATATACCTTAATTAAAATATTGTAACCAAAGTATTAATAATTAAAACAATACATGCTTAAAAGCTTTATGTAAATATATGTAGTAAATGTTTTGATATTAGCATATTTTTATATTATTACAATTGAAATTAATGTATATAACCCCATAATAAGTTTTATCTCTACCCAATAAATAGAAACACCATATAATAAGCTTCATATTAATTATTATACTTTTATTTTAAATGATACGCTAAAAAAAATATTATTATTACATTATATATAGTTCTATTTAAAAGCATTTCAATACTCTTTTTTTTTTTTTTTTTTTATAACAAAAATAATATAGCAAATCAAAAACTAGTTATGAACTTGAGACAAAAAAAAAAGTTAAAAGCCAAATCATTAGTATTCAAACAACAACAAAAAATAAAAGAATCAACAACAACAACTTTTAACACCTAAAAAATTAGAAAAATAATAAAATTAAAATAATAATAATAATAAAAGTAAAAGTAAAAGTAAAAGTCTTTCAAAAAAATAAAAATAAATTAACCTTTTTATGCAATTCCACGAAAGAGTGGACTTAATGTCATTGTCAAAGTGTAGTCATCAGTAGAAACATTCTCAGAATTATCATTTGATGAACTTAAATTAGAATTAGATTTGCCCAAAGTACCATTACCAATATTATCAACTTTATTATCGCTAGGAAACTTTACTGAAGATGATGTAGATAATGATAATGGACGTCCAGAAGCAGTTAAATGCTTTTTACTTTGCTTAGTATGCAATGATTTCATCTTTAATTTCTTATTGTATTTCCGCATTTTTCGTTGCTGACGAACACCACGAACAGGCGAAAACAAAATATCTTTGCAATTGGAAAGTCGTAAATGTGTCGATGATGATGAAAATTTTCGGCGCAAAGGAGTAGAATGAATAGAGTATGGGGCTGAAAGATAATGATTTATTCCAGAAGAGCCTACTATAGATTGCTGGTTCCAATACTGATAATTATTGTTATTATGTAATCCTTTGTTTCTAAACGCAGAAAGTGGAATTTTTTTTCCACCTGACAAAGGCCATTCACTGTTAGAATATTTTCTTGGAGTAGATTTCGAACCTCCCATAATATTTTCTTGTTTTAAAGCAGAAGTCCTATTTCCATTATTCTCTTGGCCCAAATTCTGAGAATTTTGAGCTATAGTAGATACAGAAGTCATAGTATTCGAAGCATTTTTCCATGTAGGAGTGGCATCTTGATCAAATGATAAACATGGAGCCATCGCAGATGGGGTAGCAATTGGAGTTGTATCAAATTGAAAAGTTTCACCATCTTCCAAAAATTCTAAATCACCACTATTTAGATTGTCTTGTGATGAATAATTATTATCACAAGAATTAAAAATATTAAAACCAGTACTATTATTATTGTTATTATAGCCAGCACTATTAGCATTATTAAAATTATTCTTCGGAGTATCCTTATGATTATTATTGAAAAAATCGTCAAAATCTTTATCATTCAATAAACTGTTACTCATTCTATTCGAGTTATCATCACCATTGACATTATAAAACGAATTCATATCTTTAGTCTCAAAGGGCGTAAAATCATTGTTTTTAGAACCATCAGTTTTTTCCACCTTGTTTTGGAATGACGATAAATGATTAAAATCAAAGTCAATATCAATGTTGAACTCGTTGTTATTATCAAGCATTCTATTCAAATTTTCTATAAAACTATCATCAATATTTCCTTCTTCATTAGAATTATTCTTTTTATTATCATCTTGTTTGATTTCAGTATTATTTTCCTCATTAATACAATTATTATTAGTATTATGACCTTCATTATCATCTAATTCTGAAGTATAAATAAATTCATCAAGCATAACTTCGGGTATGCCACCTTCTTTACCATTTTCCTCATCATTATCAAGCAAATAATCGCTTATTGAAAAATTCTTCTTAAAAGAAGAATCGGTAACTAAGTTACTATTATCTAAAGTTGCTTTAGGACTGGAAAAATAGTTTTTACGTATCGGATTGCCACGGGAAGATAATATCCCTGACCTTCTTGATTTCTTCCTTTTAATACTTTTACGTGATTTTTTATCCCGAGAAGATTTAAGTGAAGAATTATCCATTGAAGAAATACAATTCTGTTCAGAAGAGGAGTTCAAATCAGAAGCTTTCAAAGCATTCTTAGAAGTAGACAACGATTTAGTAGCAAAACCATCAATTATAGCAACAGGGGTTTTAGAGGTTATTACCCATGTTCCTAAAATAGGAGGTAATGATCTATTAACAATAGTAGATGATGAAATAATTTCAGAATTAACTCTTGATGGAACTTTGGTAATAATTGGAGTAGGTAAGTTTTCTTCTTCATCGGTAGAATCATCTGATCCAATAACGTCATGAAAATCATTGTGTAAACGTTTTTCTAATTCTAAATCACTTGGTTCATTAGAATTATCAGAATCTGTAGAGGAATAATAACCAGTTTGGTTATCACCATTTAAACTTATATCTGAAATTGAATCAAATTCAGAAACACCATCATCATTATCATCCAAGTCACTTAAATAATCATCGTCAGATAATGAAGAATTTGAAGAACTTAAAAGCAATGGCAATAAATAAGAATCATCATCCGATTCATGCTTCCCATAAATACCAGGAGCTGATGAAACCAAATGACGAAGAGCAGGGTCATTACGTTCCATAAAAGGATCTAAATCCAAATCAAAGGATATAGAGAAATTATCATCTTCATCTTCTTCTTCATCATCGTCATCGTCATCATTATAATCATTATCTTTATTATTATCCTCTTTAATGATAGTATTATTTGCAGAAGATGTCGAACAATTATCCATAGCAGTTGATTTTTCCCTCTTCTTTAATTTATCTGATTTTATAAAATCAGATTCTTTCTGTTTTGAAGAATTATTTATAAAAGGTGTAAATCGATTATTAGCATTTGAAGAAATTAAATCTAAATCTGAATTTTCCGCATCACTTTTAAAAAATTCTTGAACAATTGCATTTTCTTCGAAATTTTCAATGAATTTACGACTTTCAAAGCCATTTTCCGAATTATCTGCGTCCAAAGCAGCAAGTAAAAGGGTATCATCATCATCAGAAGTAGGCGGATGCTTAAATTTTTTCAATTTATTTTGCAATTGATTCTTTTTTGATAATTTATTTTTTAAAGTATTTGAAATAAATTCATATTGAGAATCTGAAGAGTGAAGACTTTCATTTTCATCATCGCTGCTACTATAAGGATTAAAATATCTATGACGTTTTGACTTGTGAGTATTTGATGTGTTAGATGGATGTGAAGCATAAGGAACAAAAGAAAGATCATTTGAAGTTGAATTTTGTTGTATTTTTTTATTTATAGAACGTCCATGTAATTCTGCTAAATCTTCTTCATCGGTAAGATTATCAGTATCGCTATCATCTATAGCGTTCATATCATTGATATCGTTATTGTTGCTGTTTGTATTTGAAAATAAATGATTTTCTAAATCTGAATCAATAGAAGTTAAATCTGAATTATCTGATTTATCACTTAAGTTTGCTTCATCATCATCATCATTATCATTGTCGTCATCTTCGTTTTCATCCTCCTTTTCATCGTCAGCTTCATCACTTTCGTCATCGTCTTCGTCATCGTCTTCGTTATCTTCTTCTAAGCCAATTGTTCCGTCTTGGGTTGACTCATCTTCTGAAAGTTTTGATAGTTTTTGTAAATATTTTTTACTATTATTATTTTTTGATTTTTTTTTATTTAATGAATATGGAATTTGTTGTTGTTGTTGTTGTTGTTGTTGTTGATTTGTTTCGTGTCCTAGCATTAAGGATTGGATCTTGTTTAAAGAGTCTAAGTGGGTTTCAATAGACATGTTTGATATCTAGAATGTTAGAGAGTAATTAGGAGTAAGGGATGAAAGTTAACTAGAATAAAGTGGAGTTTAATGATAAACAAAAATAAATAAATAAAACAAATACAAAAAATATTAAAAATTAAAAAATACCAAAATTTAAAAATAAAAATAAAAATAAAAATAAAAATAAAAATAAAAATAAAAATAAAATAAAAAATAAAAATATAAAAATTAAAATAATAATTAAATAAAGATTTAAAAAATATAAAAATTAAATAAAAATAAAAATTTAAAAATAAAAATAATTATTAAAAATAATAATTTAATAAAAATTTAAAAAATATGAAAGTTAAATAAAAATAAGTAATTAAAAAATCTAAAAATTTAAAAAATTTAAAAATAAAATAAAAATAAATTAAATTAAATTAAAAAATTAAAAAAATTAAAAAAATTTTAAAAATTTAAAAATTTTAAAAACAAAATAAAAATAAAAATAAAAATTAAATAAAAATTAAATAAAATTAAATTAAATAAAATTAAATAAAATAAATAAAATAAAATAAAATAAAATAAAATAAAATAAAATAAAATAAAATAAAATAAAATAAAATAAAATAAAATAAAATAAAATAAAATAAAATAAAATAAAAAATTTAAAAATTTAATAATTTTAAAAATAAATAAAAATAAAAATAAATTAAATACAAATATAGCTAAAAATACTTAAAACCAATTTTTTAAAAAAATAAAAAAATTCTAAAAATAAAATAAAATTTAAAAAAATTTAAAAAATATAAAAAAAAAAACAAAAAATATAATAAAAATAAATAAACGCAAAATGAAATAGAAATTACAAATTTTATTAATAATTAAATATACATTAAAAATAAACAGAAAAATTAAACATTAAAACAAAATTAAATTAACAAAATTAAATTAACAAAACTAAATTAACAAAATTAAATTGACAAAACTAAATTAACAAAACTAAAAGAAAATAGCACTCACAGTTACAATTGATTTGTAAATATTTTCGTAAATTATATTCCAGAAATTGAGTTCAAATTGATGTTACTGTTCAGAATTAATGTTAAAATTTAATATCGAGTAAATAAATATTTAGTAAAAATATGCCTCTATATTAATTTTATTTTGATTTTGCTTATAGTGTGAAAGAGTAATGTTGATATATTTTATTATCATTATACAATAATGTGTTATTCAAACAAGAAGTGTATTTATATAAATATGTTTATATATATATGTTTATATATATATGTTTATATATATATGTATATATTTATATATATATGTATATATTTATATATATTTGTATATATTTGTATATATTTATATATATTTATATATATATGTTGGTATATATTTTGGAATATTTTGGTATATGATTTTATATATGTATTTGCTATGTTACTATTATAACACTAGTATTACAATAGCGTTCCTGTATATCTAATTCCAGCGGTACGCTAAGAAAAATAATTTCTTAAAGAATTTAAACGAATACAATACAATTGACAATTAAAAGATAGATACACAATAAACAATACAATTAAATAATTATTCTATATAAAATATAAATAAAATAAAAATAAAAATAAAACAAAATAAAATAAAATAAAATAAAATAAAATAAAATAAAATAAAATAAAATAAAATAAAATAAAAAAAAAAATTAATTAACAAATTATTAAGTAATAAATATTTTTAAATATTTTCAATTTAAATATGTATCTGTTTTAGTGTTTCCACTAGCCAATTGAAACCAGAAAAAAAATTACTAATATAATTTCCTATCTTAGTAATATCATGAGATAATATTACCCTACAATGTTATAAAGATATTATATTCTATACAATGTGTATATACAGAATTATATACAATTATATACAGTTATATAAATTATATACAGTTATATACAATTATATACAATTATAAACAATTATAAACAATTATACACAATTATACACAATTATACACAATTCAAAATTATAAAAATTAATCTATTATTAGTCCTAAAATTTTATTGCTGTTCTTTACTTGCGTTTTTTCTCTTTGCTCAATCGTTTATGAAGTAATCGTGTGTTGCCATGGTTATTGGTATTTATTTACAAACTGCATTGTGTAATACGCTGATATATTCAAAATATTCAAAATATACAAATAAACACAAAATGTATACAAATAAATACAAAATAAATACAAAATAAATAAAATAAATAAAATAAATAAAATAAATAAAATAAATAAAATAAATAAAATATATACATATAAACAAAATACACACTAAATAACAAATATTACATCCCATAATATAAATCTTTTATGTATTCAATCAAATAGTGTGCAATTGCACTTAGAAATAGCATGTAACCATGACAACCAAAAATAGAACCCATTTTATTGTACTTTACTTGACGCTATTAAAAATCGACTTTACTAATTAAGGTTTTTATTTTTTTTTTCCTATTCTTGTAAATTTGTGTATAACATTTGTATTATATTATTTTTATTATTTAGCATTTATTTGTTTACTATTTATTTGTTTACTATTTATTTTTATTATTTTTATTATTTTTATTATTTTTATTATTTTTATTATTTTTATTATTTTTATTTTTTAATTATTTTTATTTTTTTATTATTTTTATTATTTTTATTTATTTTTTAATTATTTTTTAATTATTTTTTAATTATTTTTCAATTATTTTTATTTTTATTTATTTTTATTTTTTTATATATATTTTCTATTTATATATTGTATTTAAATACAAATTGAATAATTCAATTTGCATTTACTTATTTACTTATTTACTTATTTACTTATTTATTTATTAATAAGCAATTGACTAACCGCATCAATAAACTTCTATTGTTTGCTATGAGTAATGAATTAGAAAAAAATGAATCCAATGTACAAAATGATGAATTTAAAAATGATAATTTTTCTATGGTTACGGATTTAGATTTAGAAAAAAAAAAATTCTTTGAGAATGGTAGTTTAATGCTAACTTCTGATGAAAATCTTATTGAAATTGGTAGCGATAGTGATGGTGATAATCAAAACAATGATTCCAATATGGATGGTTCACAAAATGGTTCACAAAATGGTTCACAAAATGGCTTACAAAACAAACAACAAAACGGAAATGACAAAGAAAAAATAGTGGATAAAGAAAAATCTTACAACGAAAAAAAATTAGAACAATTTATTTATCAACAAAGACTTTCAAATGCTACAGACAAATTATCATGGTCAAGGCAAGGAATTTTAGCCTATGTAAAACCTCAATCCTCTTCAAAATCAATATTATCGTCTGAAATACTAACTTATTCCCAAGATGATGTTTATATAACTCAATTTGAAAATTATAATGGCCAAAATTGGAAACTTACTGATCCTATAAAAATTAATTCAATTAAAAATCCATTTCCAGAAAATTTTTACATTTCTCATATTTCTTGGTCACCTTATGGAAATAAATTAGCTTTAATAAATAACAATGGAACTTTACTTATTTTTGAAATACATTCAGTTAAACATATAGGAATCGTTTATAAATCATCTTTAAAAAATGATAATGATGACGAATTATCTCAAATAGTAGGCTTTGATTGGCTAGTTCCAGATAAACCTGTAATGATTTATTCTTATCCAATAAAAATTATAAATAATCATATCCGTCCAGCTTCCTTTCTACCAGCACATCCAATCGAACCAACTCATTCAAATTTAATTAGAAATTCTTGTATAGCATTAACTCGTTCTGGTAAACTAAAGTTATGGTATCAATTAGATCAAAAAATTTCTCCAATCGCAAGATTTTGGGAATCCTCAGAATCTTTAAAAGAAAATCATATTTATTCTCATGCAACTTTTTCCTCTTTTCCAGGTAAAAATCCATCAATACTTTTAGTAGCATATTCAAGTATAGAATTACAATTAAAAATTTTTCAAATTGATATCACTTGGAATATAAATGAAAACTTATCTAAAAATATTAATAATCATAATCCTTCTATTATTGAATCTATACCTAATAATAATATTCCAGATGATAATCTATCAAAAAGTTTTCATAATTGTGCCTCTATCTCTATTAAACCACTACTTTCTCAAAGAGTTTCACCTAGTAATCCTTATATGAAATTAACTTCTCTTAGAATTTTTTTACAACCTACTCCTATGAATACTCATCCTGCTGATCCAATCATTTCAGCTGTGTTTTCAAGTTTACCTTCAATTTCAATTTCAAACTTAAACTCAAAACCAAACTCAACTTTATACGAAAAATTATTTGAAACCTTATTTGCAAATTTAAATCCAGATTTTTCAAGCAATAGCACTGTTAATTATTCTTACAATAGATCCCATCAATGCTCACAAATATATAGATATACTTTTAATATTAATAATAAATTAGTACTACATCCGGTTTTTCGCTCACTCACAAAACCTTCTGCATCTGCTTCTGCTGTATCTTCTTCATTTTCAAACAACACGGCATCTGATATCTCTTCCACTTCATCATGGTCTCAATCATCTCAAGAAATAAAAAAAGATTATTATTTAACCTCCTTGGATAAAACTTTTTTCCCAAATGTTCTTATTACGGGTATGTATTATAATATGCAAGAATCTGGAATTCATATATTTCTTTCTGATGGTTCTATAGAAGCAAGGAGTCTGCACTCTTTTAAAAAATTCTCTAGTTCTTTTGTAAATTTTCCTCCCTCGTCAGCTAATACCATTATCACCCAATCTAGCTCTTCCTCTTCAGCTCATATCACAAACTCTCCAATTTCAATTTCTTCACAATCAAGTTCAACAACAGCCAGTCATAATGGAGCTCAATATAAAGAATTCTCCTCTATATTGAATTTTAGTTGTGAATTACCAATAATCAATTCTGTATTACCTCCTTGCCCTTCGCCAAATTTACTATATTTCGCATATTTTGATGATACAGATGAAATACAATATACAGGGGTACGATTTATTGATTCTCACGAGCCTAGTTTATCAAATAACACAAATGATAATATTAATATTAATATCGATAATAATGTTAATAATATTATTAATAATAATATTCTTAAAGTTAATAATAATAATAATAACGATAATGATAATGACAATAATGATAGTAATGATAGCAATAATAATAATGATAATAATAATAAGAACAATATTAATAATAATAACAATAATAATAATAATAACAATAATAATAATAATAACAATAATAATAATAATAATAATAATAATAATAATAATAATAATAATAATAATAATAATAATAATAATAATAATAATAATGATAATGATAATGATAATAATAATGATAATAATAATAATAATAATAACAATAATAATAGTAATAATAATAATAGCAATTATAATAATAACAATAATAATGATAATAACAATGATAACGTTACAAATGATGAAAGTAGCGTTAGTGATGTAGAATATAGAAGTAATTCTAATATCGTCAATATTTCAATTACAATAGCCTTTAAACATTTATTATCTTGTTTTAGGAACACATGTGTAGAAGACATTATAGCATTTGCACAAGAAGTTATATATGATATATTGCATGAAAGTAATAAAGAAATTGAAATGAATATTCTACCACAGATTTATGCAGAATGTCATCATTCAATTAATTTTTCCTTGGATATGTTTTCAAGAGAGAATCAGCAAGAATTTATAGGTACAAATACTTCTTTACTTAGACTACTAGGATTGCAAGTTGGACTAGGTATGCGCAAAAATTGGATTCGGCCGTCTAGTACTAGATTTGCTTGGGTGATTGTTTCTCTACGGTCCTTTGCAACCGCATTGGTGTACACCCTACGAATGGCACATGGACAATCAATAAAATTTGCTGAAGTTCCAGAAGTGCAATTTAGATCAATACAAATAATGTCTACTTTTGGTTTTGCACAATGGTGTGCTGATTTATTATGTTTTATGGCTAAAGAACTTTTGGAACATTGCAATGATACTTCATATTATTTTACGCCTGGAGTAACATCATTAACTATGGCTCTATTACTAAGTGGGACAGCTAGATTTTTTTTAGGAAATTGTGTAAGAGGGCTGCGGGGTTTAGAACATATTTCATTAAAAAGTATTTCTAGAGAATCTGACTCTACAGGAATTGCACATGCAACTTACTCTTCATTGCATTCAATTTATACTAATTCTCCTATTCCTATTTCAATATTTGAAAGGCTCATAACTGAGGTTGATATAAATATGAAAAGTTTTAGGGCTAATTATCAACAGAACTACTTAAGTATTGAAGAAAAATTATTTTTCACCTGTTCTATTCCATCTATACTTTCTCCAGTTATTTCAAAAATAAATGATACATTTTTAAATAAAATGAAACCAGAAATTGATACTGCAAAGTTATTTTTTTATAGAACTGCTTGGCTTAGTCTTGATGACAATAGTTTGGCAGAAGATTATTTAAATGATCCAACACTACTGGATAGTGTTCCACAAGAAAAACGGAAAGATATTCTGGAAGCAAAGTGCAGACAAAAGATTTCTCTGGAAGCTAGAGAAAATGTTGACCTACTTTGTAAAACATTATTAAAAGGAGTAACACCAGAATCATTTTCTGGATTTAATTTTAACTCATTTCAAAAAGACCTAACAATAAATACATTTTTTTCTCCTTCCGCTAGAAATAATTTAAATGACGTTCTAGAGGAAACAACAAATAATAAAGAGGAGGATTCATTAAAGGAAAAAAATGAAAGAAAAAAGGATTTAAAAAAAACAGATGAGCGATTGAAAGATTCTCATAATTGGGTATTCGATAACAATCCAGGCATAGGGCATAATATGACGTTAAATTTGCTTGGAAATAAAGATGTTTCGAAAACATTTAAGCCTAAGTATAGAAAAAGATGTTCACGATGTGGCATACTTTCAGATTGGGATTCTCCTGGAATAACTGCATATGCAAATGGTTCTATGATTCAAACTTGGCCTACTGCATTATTTTCTGCAAAATGTCCCTGTGGGGCTCTATGGATAAGACAATCTTGAAATATATATATATATATATATATAT
>JAJMCY010000408.1:0-12500 GCA_030565755.1 Ascobotryozyma cognata | reverse complement strand
AAATAAAATACAACCCTAGAAGCCGTCATAGATAAAAGCCGACCTACAAACCGTACATTGTAAAATTTACCGGGCACAAATACTGTAAATGTTTAAGCAAATAGTTTCTTGAATTTAAATAATACCAATTTGCTAACTAAGACTTATTTGCTTTAATTGTCTATCTATTGATCAATTTTTTAGTCTATATAAATAAATAATAAATAAATAATAAATAAATAATAAATAAATAATAAATAAATAATAAATAAATACACAAACAAACATAATTGATTATTATTGATTATTATTTAATTTAATTTAATAGATTGTAACACTATAAATCATAATAATTAAAACTGCATTATACAATGAACAGTCCAAATGAAATATGCACGTAAGTAATAAATTAACATACATTTAACATTCAAATATAACTAACTATTAATTATTTTATGTTTTATTACCCAAGTCTTTATGTACGAAATTTAAATGAAAATATTAAATTACCATTAATGAAAAAAGCATTACAAGCTGTTTATGAAAACTATGGACAAGTTATAGATATTATTGCATATAAAAATATTCGAATGAGAGGTCAAGCATTTGTTATTTTAGATAAACCTGAAAATGCAAAAAGAGCATTAAATGATACACAAGGGTTTCCTTTATTTGATCAAATGTTGGATGTACAATTTAGTAAAACACCTAGTGATGCTATAATAAAAATGAAAGAAGGTGAAAAAGCATTAGAATTACATATACGTAAACGAAGAGCATTGAAAGAACAAAAACAACTTATTGAAGAAAAGAAAAAATCTTCAACTGGAGTTCAAAATAATAAAAAACCAAAAACTGCAAATCAAAAAATTAATGATGATTATCTACCTCCTAATAAAATTTTATTTCTTCAAGGTCTTCCAGAAGATGCAGATGAAGATGCTTTATCTGCTGTATTTCAAAATTTCCCTGGTTTTCAAGAAGTACGTATTGTTCCTGGTAGAAAAGGTTTAGCTTTTGTAGAATATCTTACAGAAACAGATGCTATTTCAGCTAAAGCAAATACAAATGGTTTGGTTTTAGAAGAAAAGCCAATTAAGATTACATATGCACGCAAATGATTTTATTCAATTATCAAATGTATCATTTATTAATTATATGATATTACATTTTATATTTTATATTTTATATTTTATTTTATTTTATTTTATTTTATTTTATTTTATTTTATTTTTATTTTATTTTTATTTTTTTCTCTTTTTTTTTTTCATTTCTTATTCTTGTTTTATTATGATTTAATGAGTATCGCATCGTATCATATGATACATTCTTGTCTAGTTAGTATGTATATAAGAAAAAGTGGAGATTTGGTTATATATGGTTTATAAATTAAAATCTGTTTGAAATAAAAATGTGGATAAATTAAATAAACAATCCGACAATAAATAAACCTATACTAGTTACAAATAAAAGAAATTTAAGGAGAAATAAAAAACAATAAAAAGGCAAAAGGCAAAAGACAAAATGCAAAAAGGCAAAAGAAAAAAGGAAAAACACAAAAAATATCTATAATGATAATTAAAATAAATTAAAAATAAATTAAAAAATAACATCATCGTCATCGCCTTGTCCAATTATATCTTTAACTTTACTCAAACTATTTTTGCTACTTTGGGAAGATGAAGATTTTTCATTTGATCCCAAAGAATTTTGGGCATCTTGATTTTTAGCAGCAGCAGCAGCTTCACTAGCTGCAGTATCACGTTGTTTTTTATCTTGAACTTTTTTCAAACGGTAAAATTCTTCTCTATCTAGTTCATCAAGTTCGGATATAATATACTTAATAGTATTTTCAGTTCGTGGAATAATAACATGTTCGATTGCATTAACTCTACGATTAGTTACTTTTATAACATCATCTAAAATGATAAAAGCAGTTTGTAGAGAAGCAAGTTCAATTAATGTTTCAACTGCTTTTGTGTATACTTCTTTTGCTTTTTGAATTTGTTGTCCTCCTCGTCCAAGGCCCGTAAGTTGGAAGTCTATGTGTGAATGTAAGTATGATATGATGGGTAGATATAGAATATAATATAAAAAAAAAAAAATCAGTAATAAATAAACATACCATCCGTTTGGTCAACTTGATAAGCTTCAAATTGTGGTAAATATACACCTGATACATTTTCCTGTCTAGCTCTAACTCTAAGTCTAGCATGTTTTGCAGATTCTTGTACTTGATATGAAATACTTTCTCCAGTGGCATAATTTACTTCTGCAAGAGAAAAAGCAGCCACTTGCATAATACGACCCATTTTTCTTTTAGCCTAATCATTAGTAATTGTTATACATTTATACACTGTATTATAAATAAAAAACCATACGTACATCGTCAATTCGCCTAGTTATATCTCTAAATCTCTTTGTTAAAGCTTCTGATTTTCTTTTAAGTAGATTATGTCCAATATTAGCACCTTTCAATTTAATTTTCATAGTAGACAATGTCATCCGAGTAGGAAAGACAGATTCACTTATAGTTAGTATATAATTATTAAGAAATAATAATAAAAAAAAAAAAAAAAAAAAAAAAAAAAAAAAAAAAAAAAAAAAAAAAAAAAAAAAAAAAAAAAAAAAAAAAAAATAACAACATTATAAACATTCTTACCGTGCGTTAGATCCAGACATATTTATATATTATTTGAGTTTAAATATTATTTGGAACTATTTATTTTTTTAATTCATACAATGGTTATGAAGTTGGTTGTTTTTAGAAGTTTAAAGTTTAAAGGTTTAAAGGTTAAATCCGTTGCCTAGCAACGGATTTAACAATAGAGATTTATATTGCAATTGCAATTGCTATATAATATTTATTATTATACTATATATTTATTACTATATTTATTACTATATTTATTACTATATTTATTACTATATTTATTACTATACTATATATTTATTACTATATAATATATTTATTACTATATAATATATTTATTATGTACAAACATCTAATACATGCTCTACAAATAATATTCTACGTAAAAAAGAAGTCCTTCTACATAAAATACGGTAGTCATAACAACAGAATTAAAATACTATTATTAACCCTGACTCTCATATTAAATAAATAGCCTAGCAACGAAAAATATTCACTAATTATTTAAAGATTTTAACCTGCGGAGAACATTTATAAATAATTATTATTAGGACATTCATACTAACTAAAAGTATTTACTTTTATATATATTTTTATATATATAGAAAAAATTGTTTTTTATTTATTGGTCTTCTATTGTTTGTTTTTGGCACTGAAGCATACACACGGTAAGTAATTATTATCTGCTAATTATACATTTAGAATGCGCTTATTGTACGCTTATTGTACGCTTATTGTACGCTTATTGTACGCTTATTGTACACGCATGGAATACTCTTAGACATATATTTAGACATATACTTAGAATATACTTAGAATATACTTAGAATATACTATAGCTTTATGAATTTATTCTGTTGTTAGGTGACTATCATGTAGAAATTTGTTTTCTATACAAATGGCAATGATTACTAACAAACTTAAGCAAACGACTAATAAATGAACATATATGACTAATAAACATACAATTATTACTAAACACATTACTAACTCAACAGAAAATGAAAGAAAACCTCTTGAAATACTTAAACCCACAAGATGAAGAATATGAAAAACAATTAATTAATAATGCATATTCATTAAATCTATGGCTAAAGTTTATTCAACATGTAGCAAATAAAAACAGATCTATAAATGAACAATGCTTTGTATATGAAAGATGTTTAAAATTATTACCAAGATGTTTTAAAATTTGGAAAATGTATCTAAATTTTCGTGTAAATCTTATTGTTTCTTTAAACCCTGTTTTATATAATGAAGAATTTGAAAAAGTTAATAAATTATTTGAAAAAGCATTAATATTATTAAATAAAATGCCTAGAATTTGGTTAAATTATTTACAATTTTTATTATTACAAAATAACATAACTAAAACAAGAAGAATTTTTAATCAATCTTTACAAGCTTTACCATTAACTCAACATGATAGAATATGGGAATTATATTTATCATTTGGTAAAAGAGTAGGTGGCATTTCAGAATTAAAAATTTGGCAAAGATATATTCAATATAATCAAAATGCAAAAGAAGAATATATAGAAATTATGGAAAAATTAAAAGCTTTTGATTTAGCTGCTAAAATGCAAATTAATATTATAAATGATCAATTTTTTGTTTCTTCAAAGGATAAAAGTCGTTTTCAATTATGTACAGAATTAGATGATAATTTGGTTAATAATAAAATTTCAATTATAGATAATAAAATAAATGTCCAAAATATTATTATCTCTCAATTAAATATGTTTCCTGATCAACAAGGAAAATTATGGGTAACTCTTGCAACTTATTATATTTTATTAAAAAATTTTGAAAAAGCACGTGATACTTTTGAACAAGGTATAACAACTGTAATGACTATTAAAGATTTTTCTTTGGTATTTGATGCATATGCTGAATTTTGTGAAACTGAAATTGCTCAACTAATGGAATCTATAAATGATGATAGTAATACTAAATCAAATACAACTTTAAATACAATTTTAGATATAAGAATGTTATCCTTTGAACAACTTATGGATAGACGTCCCTTTTTAGTAAATGACTTACTTTTACGTCAAGATCCAAATAATGTTACAGAATGGATTAAAAGAGCAAATCTTTGGTCAAATAATAATGAAAAATTATTAGAAACATATATTAATGCTATAGCTACTATAAATCCATACAAAGTAAAAGGAAACTTTTCAGATTTATGGTTTAATTTTGCTAAAATTTATGAAGATGCAAATGATTTACCAAATGCTAGAACTATTTATAGTAAAGCTGTTAATGCTCCTTATAAAACTCCTAATGAACTTGCTGATGTTTGGATACATTGGGCTGAAGTTGAATTAACTTTTACTGATAAAGGAGGTGGATATGATAAAGCACTTTCTGTTCTTAAAACTGCTGTAAAAAGTCCAAAGGTATCAAATATAGATTATTTTGACGATTCTTTATCACCTCAACAAAGAGTACATAAATCTTTAAAACTATGGACTTATTATATAGATCTTTCAGAAGGAATTGGTGATGTTAAAGGAACACGGGAATTATATGATAGAGTTATTGAACTTCGAATTGTTACACCTTTGATTATTATAAATTATGCAGATTTTCTTGAAGAATCTGGTTATTTTGAAGATTCATTTAGAGCTTATGAACGTGGATTAGGGTTGTTTAGTTATCCGGTTGCCTTTGAAATTTGGAATATCTACTTAGGTAAAGCTATGAAAAGGAAAATTTCTATCGAACGTTTACGTGATTTGTTTGAACAAGCTATTTCAAATTGTCCACAAGAATATCGCAAAAAAATATATTTGTTGTATACTGAATTAGAAAAAGAACGAGGATTGATAGAAAATGCTCTTGAGATTTTTGCAAAAGCTGTAGATGATGTTCCTGTAACAGATAAATTTTCTATATTTGAACTTTATATTTCTACAGTTGCTGAAAATCATGGTTTAGTTTCTACACGACCTATATATGAAAAAGCAATTAGTGTTCTTCCTGATAAAGATTCGCGTAAAATATGTTTATCTTTTGCAGAAATTGAATGTCAACTTGGAGAAATTGATAGAGCAAGAGAAATCTATGGATATGGATCTCAATTTGCAGATCCAAGAGTCTCACTTAATTACTGGAACAAATGGAATGAGTTTGAAGTTCATTATGGAAATGAAGATACTTTTAAAGAAATGTTAAGAGTAAAGAGATCTGTTCAAGCAAAATTTAATACGGATATTAACTTTGTTGCTGCACAAGCTATTTCTTTGAAAAACGTTTCTAATACTGATGGGTCTTCAACCTCTATTTCTGAGGTTATTAATAATCAAGTTAAACAAGCACCGAAGGGATTTGTTTTATCTAAAGAAACTATTACATCTAATAAAGCTGAAAACAATATTCAGTCGGAAGAGACTCAAGATACAGAAAATCCTGATGCTATTGAAATTGAAATTGAAATATAAGTATATAATTTTAATATAATGACTAATTTATAGCTTGTAAAATTATATTCTAGTACATACATATTTATTTAAAATTTATTAACCTATAATTGCTTAATATTTATTGTTACAAATATTTATTAAATTTACAATGAATTTACAGTATAATTTATACATAAATAATTCTATTAATATTCTATTAAAAAAAAAAATTTAAAAAAAACAAATATATATATAATATCACTTGTCAGATATCCTTTAACATTTTCTTTTAGAACCTCTTCCGAAAAAGTACGTTACTAAAAGCAGAGATCATCGCCTTTACAAAGTAAATATAATAAATTATAAAAACCAATATAGTAAAGTAAAGCAAATATTAATAACACTTGCATATTCTCACTCAAAATGTAAAGGTACAACTGCTCATCAACCAAGTTGGATACTGCGGCTCGTTTGAGGAGCTCAAAAAGAGACGTGACCTATAGAAATGATCCTACTTTAGGGGAGTTAGCATGTAAAGTTCTGCAATATAATAAAAAGAAGAGCAATATAATAATAATTTAATAGTAATATAATAATACTAATAATATAATAAGTATTATATTGTTAATATTATAGTTATATACTATAAATCAAAAGTTAGTATGTATAACTTACTGAAGTACGTCGCTGAAGAAAAAAAAAAAAAAAAAGGAAATTAGAAGACTAGACGGCCTTTTTATATTCCAGAAAAACTCCAACCCTTACCCTCACAATAATAAAAAACAGTCCTCGCTGTCACATTTAATATTATATTTTTTTTTTGCATTTGCGTCAAAAAAAAATAATAAAAAAATAAAAAAAATAAAAAAATACATTTACATAGCAACGACGCAACGCAAATTAAATACAAAACTAAGTTAAGAAAATTCAATATTGATTTGGTTATTAGAGAAAGTGAATTCAAGATCCACAAGGTAATAAAAATACAAATATAATATTCCGATAAGTCGAATATTTAATAGATTAAAATGACAACTGAATCTCACAGACGTAAGTGGAATATATGTTATATGTTATATGTTATGTGTTATATATATATATACATGAATATTATTATTGGTGCCTACTTATAAATAACACACGCTAACAAGTTAGTTTACGTTAAGGGCAAACATGTCTCATATCAACGTGGAAAGCGTTTAACTAATCCAAATGTTTCGCTTATAAAAATTGGTAAGTAATATAATTATTATAAATAATTAAATGATACTTATTATTTTTTACTTGGTAATTGTTAAATTATTAACATGTTAATAGACAGTGTAACTACTCCTAAGGAAGCTCAATTTTATTTGGGTAAACGAGTTGCATATGTATATAGAGCTAAAAAAGAAGTCCGGGGTTCTAAACTAAGAGTTATCTGGGGGTAAGTTATTTTATATTTATTTGTTAAGATTGTGTGTGTGTTTTTTTTTTTTTTTTTTTTAATACTTATAAACTAACTATATATAGTAAAATAGCACGCACTCATGGAAATTCAGGAGTTGTACGTGCACGTTTCCGTAAGAATCTTCCACCAAAAACATTTGGTGCAAGTGTCAGAGTTATGTTATATCCTTCGAATATTTAGATGTATTTAGTTAATTTGAATATAATATATAATAGTTATGAGGTGTATGATTTGGTATGATGTAGACTGCGTATATTATACATATTTTACGTATTTTACATGTATTTATATATTTAAGCATTACATAGATACATTATATATATACTTATATATATACATATATACATACATATATACATATATATATATATATATATACATTTATACATTCTTATACTACATCACATAAAACCCTGCCAACTAATACGCCATGAACAGCATTAAAAAGTAATACAAACTCTCCAGATACTAATGAAGTATAAAGTATAGGATAATCAATTACCTTTAAATTAGAATTTGATAAAAGATATTGTCTAGTAATGCCATTTAAACCTCCTAAAACTTCAACATTCGGAGTTACCCATATTCCATTTCTATAAAAAGCTACATTTGTTATAGTACCTTCAATAATAAATCCATTATTATTATATAATAAAACTTCAGTATTTTTTTTATTATTTAATTCAAATAATTCTCTTACTTTATTATATTCAATTCTATTATCAGTTTTATATTTTGAATAATCTGATACTGGGAATGATTTATTATTTATTAATACTGTCCAAATTATTGGAAATAATTTATTAATATTTTCTAATGATTTTGGTATATAAAATGAAATTTTTGAATTAATATCTAAAGGAAATATTTGTACAATAGTAGTAAAATTTTCTGATATTAACATTCTTACTCTAAAGGGTTTATTTATATCATCATCTTTTAAATTTTCTATTAATTCTTTTAATTTTTTATTAATATTAATTTTAATTTTAATTTTAATTTTAATTTTTAATTTTAATTCATTTATCTGTATATTAGAATTTTTATTACCAAAGAAATGTATCCATGCTTCAGCCAATCTTTCACAATGTTTATCATATAAGTTTATATATTCAATGTAATTCTCTGTTGAATTTTTACTTTCTATTTCTTCTAACTGGCATTTTTTTTGATAGCGTCCAGTACTTAGAACGTTGAAATTCATTTGTGTGATTGTATGTGTTTATGTGTTTATTTATGTATTTTTGTATGTATTTTTGTATGTATTTTTGTATGTATTTACGTATATAATAATAAATGTGGTTTTATATGAATATTATGTAATGTTTATCGGTTTCAAGACATCAATTGATTTATACAAATTAGTACAGTACAGTACAGTACAGTAAAGTATAAGTAAATTAAATTAAATTAAACTAACTAAGTAAGTAAAGAAAGAAAAACATAAACTATAACGTTAAATCTGACTCAGAAACGGAAACTCATCCTTTCTGTAGACAATGGAATGTATAAATAAGCAGTTATAATCAATTATGCAATGAATTGTGCAATAAATTATATAGTCATACAATAAACAAACTACACAATAAATTACATAGTCATATAATAAATCATAAAATATATAATAAATAATATAAAAAATCAAGGTCGTACCGGTATAGTTAATAATTTTAATTCCTTATACTTTTTTTAACTCTATAGAAGTAAGTAAAATATGATATAAGATTGGTTGCTGTGGTAATATAGATTTTATTTAAAAATTAAAAATTAAAAATTAAAAATTACAACATATTACGTAAACTATAAGGATATTTCAGTACGTAGAGAATATCTCATACTGAAATAAAATACCAGTATATTTCATCCTTTAGAGGAAATTTCAGAACAACTGTTTATATAGAAAATATTTAACGTAATTCATAATTTAATTTATTATAGTCTTTTTATAACTAAGTAACGAAATTTGAATAAATTTTACGGCAATTGGCTATTTACTATATTATATAGTATATTATATAGTATATATTTAATATTGTATTATATACTATATTATATACTCTTAATAAACACTATTGATAAACTATGACAAGAATTCCTTATAAAAAATCTGGTGTATTACCAGTGTTAAGACTACCTCGAATAAACTACGGGGCTTCTATTAAAAATACTCCAGGAATGGTTAAAACTGAATTAGATTTTGAAGCAGAAGCAGAAATAAGAAAACGTATAAAAGAGGAAGAAATTGAATTTAGAATAAAAAAACCAAATGTTTATAAGTTTTTAAATAAGACTGTGCCGGCTCCTAGAAAGAGTTTAAAAAATAAAGGGTATGGTGGAGTTATTGTACGAGATTCACCTAAAGGTGTGGCAAGGAATACATCAAAGAGTATACTAAAAAACAATTCTAAAAATACATCAAAAAATGCAGCAAAAAATGCAGTAAAAAATGCAGCAAAAAATACAGCAAAAAATACAGCAAAAAATACAGTAAAAAACACAGTAAAAACTATACCAACTAATGGAAAAAAGGATGTAATTGGATCATGGAAATCTGAAATCGCCAGATATAGACGTCGTGCTCTTCGTAAAGCTTTATTAAGTATTGATAAAAAAGTACATGATAAAATGTTAAAAGAAGAAAAAAGAAAACTTGAACAAGAATCTACAAAAATTACACCAGAATTTGAATCAGTTATTAATAAATTAATGGAATCTAAAACTGGTTTATTGGATTATTATGTTGCACCACCAAGTTTAGAAGATTTAGAAAGAAAAAGAATATTACGTGCAGCTAGACGTGCAGAAGTTAGTAAATTTGAAGCCAAAGAAAGAGCTAAATGTTTAGTTACATTATATAATTCTTCAATGAAATATATAACAGATGAGAAATCATTGGATGATTATGTTAATGCAGTTTTTTCTACAACTACAAAAGAAGTTCAAACTTATTTAAAATCTTTGACACTTCAACCTAAAAGGACTCTTGAGGCTGAAAAGCATGAGATACAGGCTGCTATAAGTTATCCTGCTTATAGTGCTATTGCTAATTTGCTTACTGATTCTGATACTGATGGCAATCCTACATTGAATAGTTCGATTTAAGGGTAATTGCTGAATATGTAATACTATAAATGTGTATAACGATAAAATAAATAACTATAAATAGATAAACAATATAATAAGTAACTATATAGGTATAATAGTGTGTGTGTGTGTATGTGTATGTGTGTGTGTATGTGTATGTATATATGTATGTGTATGTATATATATAAATAAATGTATAAATGAATAAATGTATAAATGAATAAATGAATAAATAAATGAATAAATAAATGAATAAATAAATAAATAAATAAATAAATAAATAAATAAATAAATGAAATGCATAAATGCATTTCATTTATTTATTTATTTATTCATTTATTTATTTACACATCACAACATTACTGTTCCAACACCTGATCTTTGATCCAAATCCAACATCATATTAGGTAATAAACCACCATTAATCTTTTGAGTGCGATAATTAAACAAATAATAATTTAAATAACCATCACCTTTACCAAATTTAAGTTTTTCCAAAAACAAAGGATTATCAGATAAAGAAAGAGCATTAAATACATCAAATTTTGCATTTTTTGCAATAATAAGAGCAGCATTAATTAATTCAATTAATCTTGTTTGTAATTCCTTTTTATTAATTTGTTTAGAAATTGCCTGTTGAGATGAATAATAAAATAAATAACAAGCATCAATCATTTCATTTTTATGTAAAGGAGAAATAGCTGAAGAACTTAAACGATAAAATGAAAAAAAATCAGTAATTTTATTAGTTTTCTCATCTTCAACAACATAAGACCAAACAACTCTATCAATATCTTTAAGATTATTATCAAAAGGACCAAACCAATGTTTAACTTCATCTTTATTAAAAGAAGTATATAAATCAAAATTAATTAAATAATTTTTTAATAAATTATAAACATGATTAATATCATTTTCATTCATTCTTCTTAAACCAGGTAAATTAGTTTTATTTGGTAAAGAATAATATTTAATCATTTGTTCTTTTGTTTTACCAGGTAAAATTGGTGAAAAACCAACATTATATAATTTTTCCCAATTTAAAGCTCTATGATAATATCTACATGTTGCAACAGGAGTTGGTAATAAAGTACCAGCAGTATAAAGTGCTTGCCAAATATTTAATTTATTAACTCTTCTTGTAATTTCTTTAATAAGTAATGGTGCCATTCTTTTAGAACGTAATTTTTTATGTACACAAAGAAAATTAATTTCAACAGCATTAATTTGATTTTTACTTCTAACATGTAATGAAACAGGTATTGCAGAAATAAATGCAACAAGTCTTTTTGAATTAATTACACGTACACATACATGCCATTCATTTTTCCAACCTGGTGGTGTTAATGCCCAACGTAAAAATTCAGGTTTATATGAAAATCTTAAAGTTGAATCAGCATCTTCTACATAATTATTATCTAATAAATCATATAATTCTTTTACATTATTTTCATTATTCATATCAATTGTATCCCAATAAAATTCTTTATGAATTGGTAATGGTTCATTTGGGATATCATTTGGTGTTTTATTTTTATCAATTGGTCCAGTTTTTTTATTATCTTTATTTTCTTCATCATTTTCATCTATTGATGGGACTGGTTGTGTACGCCAGAATTTATAATCTTTCATTTTTTTAGGTTCTTCTTCTTCTTCATTTTCTTCTTCTTTGTTGTTTAATAGCAATTGATTTAATAGAGAAGCGATATTTTTTGCATCATTTTTATTTGAGTTTTCCATTGTGTGATTTTGTGTTTGTTTTGTATGTGTTTTGTATTATATATATATTTTATGTTTATATATATATTTTATATATATTTTATATATATATTATATTTATATTATATCCTTCTATGCCTGATAAAATTTTACAGGTACATTAATACTTCATGACATGGAAACGTATTAAATTACGTAGTAAATG